>VOPJ01001962.1:0-20883 GCA_014673585.1 Semibalanus balanoides | reverse complement strand
TATCAGGTCAGTGCCTGGAGTATACGATATCAGGTCAGTGCCGGGAGTATGCGAATAGCAGGTCCAGTGCCTGGATTATACGATATCAGGTCAGTGCTGGGAGTATACGATATCAGGTCAGTGCCTGGTACATACAAAGTATGCGATATCAGGTTAGTACCTTGAGTATACAATAGCAAGTCAAGACAGGGGCAGACCGAGTATATATCACGTCAGATATGACGCCAGTACTACCTGATCAGGTCAGGTCGAGAATATGATATCTTGATCCATACAAGGTAGAAGATATATAGCGAAGTCTTGGTGACGCTCACTCACGTCAGCTGTCGTCTGTCGCACGCCGAGGAACAGTGCAGGTACCTCCAAAAATCATACAATGCACAGACCAGTGTCTCTTTCAGAAGCCCAACGATGAACCAGCGCCCACGCCTCTATCATGGACGGCCCTGGAATCGAATTGACCTGAATCCCCAGAAGAGGCATGCGTAGAGGACAAGGTAGAATCACGTTCATAACAGAGATAAGACACACGGTACTCGCGGTGACATTGACGCTACCCATTTCACCTTTGACAGCAACAAAAAGCTGTCCGGATGGGTTGATTGACTTCAATTCTACATTTGGTACCAATGTCATAGCTCATACGTCCTTTTAAAAAGCCCGGCACTGATATCACTGATGCTCTGACTCTCGTCCCCACGTCTGACCATCAGTCCGATCTCACTCACGCTCAGCACTGGCACATCCTCAGGTCGACCCTGTTCTTCGTGTGAATAACAGCTCGGTGACGCGTCTGTTGCAGCGTGTGGCGGTGATGTGACCGAGCCGGGGGTGATCCAGTCACCGAGCCTCGGTGACCAGTGTGTGTCTGTTGCAGCGTGTGGCGGTGACGTGACCGAGCCGGGGGTGATCCAGTCACCGAACCATCCGCAGACCTATCACCACGGCGCCAACTGCACCTGGCTGGTGACGGCACCCCCCGGCAAGGTGGTGCTCGTGCGGTGAGTGGTGTCGAAAAACGTCTCAGTGGACAGTCGCTTTGGTCGACGTGTATTTGGTGATGCAGGGATAGAGAGTGGTGCCTCGTTTTGCCACTGAGCGGAATACCATTGCTGGAACATCGTGTTTTCCTTGCGTGCATCTAAATTGGTCAATTGTTCCATTTGATGGGAGCTGGCTGGTAAATTACAGTTGTCTGTATCTGTTCAGTTTTCTTGAATTCTGATCATCCAAAGCACAGAATCTAATTTGTATTTAAATTGCACCCATGTTGTTTACCAATATGCATTATACACCCATATACTGCCATATATGTGCACCCATTTCATGATTTCACACAACACTATTTATTCAGAAAATGTATTACTTGTATTTTATCAATGAGATAAACATGAATTAAGTTGTTCACCTCAAATCACATTTTTTCGTTGCGAATGTTTTTCGTGGTTAATCGTAACCCCTCGCCTCTTCCGATATTCCGCTGTTTATATATCATCAGCTTCCATTTTGATAATACCTAATCCCAAGTACAAAGTACAGGGGCCAGCCACAGCCGACCTGTCTCCGCGACGCTAACACCACCCAGACAAGTCCTTCTTGGCTCCCCATCCTTACACTTCTGTTTTTGGGTAGTATTGCTTTCCAACTAGCTCGCTGCGAATTCTCACCGCAGGTTTATATACCTGGACCTGGAAAGTAACTACGCTTGCGGATACGACTCGGTATCTATCTTCGATGACACCTGGGCCAACCCGGAGAAAATGCTGAACAAATACTGCGGCAACATGAACAGAAATCCGCCACACGTCGTGAGTTCGGACGGGTGGTCATTGGAACATACCCGGCCACAGGCTAGCTTATTTGGGGCCGCATGCGATAGTACGGCTGCAATTTAGGAAACACATCTAATTGTAAGCGTATCGCCTTCTATCTTAGTGAAAAGGAACAAAGTCCATTAAAGTAACTTAATGACTACAGCTGCATTCAAGAAAATGAAATGTTGCATAAGTTTGTTTTAACCTTGATATTTAGTAATTGTTAATCACTCTCTTCGGCAAGCATTTTCCCGCCGTTTAAAGGCTCTCAAGAAATTCTTTACCAACAAATCTTTACTCTCACAATCGGAGAAAATATGTTGACAGAGCTTGTAAGATTTGGCGGTGAATTTCAGTCTTTGTAACAAACTCTGATTTGAATCAGTGACTGTGGCTTTCGGACAGGTGGCGACCTTCCAGAAGGGCGACGATCCAGTTTGTCAGCGACGGCAGTGTAGCACGAGCTGGCTTTAAGGCAGCGATCCTCTTCTCCGTCGGTACGTGACTCTCTGGTCATCCCTACCTGATCTTATCTGTGGTCCTCTCAGGTCTTTCAGATTGTGCCCTCCATTTATTTTGAAGTGCACCTTGCAGGCGTTCCGCGTTTTTAATAAATGTTTAAATATGTAGGTGTGTATGTGCGTCTGTCTGTCGGTATGTGTGTGTGTGTGTGTGTATGTGTGTGTGTGTGTATGTGTGTGTGTGTGTGTGTGTGTGTGTGTGTGTGTGTGTGTGTGTGGTGTTGTTGTGTGTGGTGTGTGTGTGTGTGTGCTGTGTGGTGTGTGTGTGTGTGTAGTGTGTAGTGTGTAGTGTGTAGGTTTGTGTAGGTGTGTAGGTGTGTAGGTGTGTAGGTGTGTAGGTGTGTCTCTGTCTGTCTCTGTCTGTCTCTGTCTGTCTCTGTCTGTTCTGTCCTGTCTCTGTCTGGTTCTCTTGGTCCTGTCTCTGTCTTGTCTGTCTGTCTCTGCTTGTCTCCTGTCTGTCTCTGTCTGTCTCTGTCGTCTCTGTCTTGTCTCTGTCTGTCTCTGTCTGTCTCTGTCTGTCTCTGTCTGTTTTGTCTGTCTCTGTTGTCTCTGTCCTGTCTCTGTCTGTCTCTGTCTGTCTCTTGTCTGTCTCTGTCTGTCTTCCTGTCTGTCTCTGTCTGTCTTGTCTGTCTTGCTCTGTCTCTGTCTGTCTCTGTCGTGTCTCTGTCTGGTCTCTGTCTGTCTCTGTCTGTCTCTGTGCTGTCTCTGTCTGTCCTCTGTCTGTCTCTGTCCTGTCTCTGTCTGTCTCTGTCTGTCTCTGTCTGTCTCTGTCTGCTCTGTCTGTCTCTGTCTGTCTCTGTCCTGCTCTGTCTGTCTCTGTCCCTGTCTCTGTCTGTCTCTGTCTGTCTCTCTGTCTGAGAACGGGGTGTGGTGGTGGCTAACTCCCCCCCCCCCACACACACACACCTTGAACCTCCAGGGGTGACGGCCCCCAACTTTGGAGCCAGGTGCCGGCTTCCAACCAGTGTTTGTCATAATATTCGATCTCTGAATTAGATAAACGGCATTCCCGATGGAAATGTGAATATCTTGTATGGAACAAAGAATAAGTTTCAAGTTAAAATTAAAACAACAGTGAAAATTCAACTTCTCTTAAGTTTGGAGCTAGTTAGGCAGCTTTCAATTTGTACAGTGGCGCAGCATATATGAATATCGTTGCGTGAAAACACTGTAAAATACAGCTAACACATGTCAATAAGATTGTTTCTACACGTTGGTCGAGATAGTTTTCATTCTTGCATTGCTTTATTTTGGATGTAACTGTAAGTACTAGAGCCCATGAAGTATTTCAAGCCACCACAAAGTGAATACAATCCGGTCTTTTTGGCGTGGGATACATCAGGGTGTTTTATACATTTGTATAGAAAAAAAAAGTTTTTATCAATCACATTGTGTTGTCGGCTTTGCTCACCCTACGGTCAGCAGTGTCTTGTCTCCGCGGTGATTGGAGTGTGTNTATTTTGGAGGTAAATACTACAGGTCATGCAGTATTTCAAGGCACCACAGAGTGAATACAATCCAGTCTTTGTGGCGTGGAATGTCAGAGTGTTTCATCCACTTGTAAAGAAAAAAACGTTTTTATCAATCACATTGTGTTGTCGGCTTTGCTCACCCTACGGTCAGCAGTGTGTCGGCCTTGTCTCCGCGGTGATTGGAGTGTGTATCGGCTTTGCCCCCCCCCCCACCCCCACCACCACCACCACGGCGGTGATCGAAGTGTATATCGGCTTTGTCATCCCCCCTCCCCAAACTCCGCCGGTGATCGGAATGTCGATAGTGTAGTGGATCCGATCCACCTTTCCCAGGCTTTAGAAGAGGAACGACTATGCCTTCACGTCACACAGCCGGAAACTCGCCTCTCTCCCAGAGGCGATTAAAAATGGCTAAAAAAGTAAAACAGAACTGGGCAGACGTCTAATCATGTCGTTGTGGACCTCATCGGGACCCTCTGACACGCTTCGAAGGCCCTGAGTGTTGGACAGCTGATCTCAAACTCAGGCATGGGAAAATTGGTGCGTTGTAGGTGCAAGCTGCTCAGGGTGGGAAAGCGACCGGGATGCTCACAACGACCCTTTATGCATCAAACTAAACAGCAATAACAACCGAGTGCGTCCTTTCACATGATAGATTGCGGGCTAAACCCGCGCGGCGTCAGTGGTCTCTCGGCACGAGAACGCGCGCGCGTATAGGGGGGGGAGGTAAATATTACCCCCTCTTAATCTATTCCGAACCAATGAACCGCAGCTGAGACGCGCAAGGCGCGATTACGAAAGCTCTCAATGACACGATCGAAAGCATACCGAAAATTGTTATCAATTAGGTAAATGGTCAGGTCACGGTCAGGTCACATGGAAATTCAGAAGTTAATTGAGTTAATGGTTCATACTTTCAATTAAAATCCTTTGATTAAGATTGTCAATGCACATAAAGCTCTTAAAGGTGTAATACATCTATTGCATTAAGTAAAAGTGAAATTGCATCAAATGTCAAGGTCAAGGTCAGGTCACAAAAGGTCACTGTCACGAAGAGGTCAAAGCAAGCCTCGTGACACATGTTGTAGGGTCATTTTGCCACGTAAGAATGCGGATAGAAACAGTCATTTTTACAACTTGACCCCGTCAAAGGTCAAGATCAGGTCATCTAAGGTCAAAACTGAAAAACTGACGAATATGAATAAATAATGCATGTTTCTAGGTTAGTTTTGTCTCATAAGCACAAAAATGGAATAATTATCTTGTATCAGGTCAAAAAATCCAAAAAACGTTAATTTTGAAAAATCGATGTCAGTTACCTACTTATGCTTGGGAGAATCAGTCACTGAAAAACGAAGCTATTACGTTGAAATTCGGTCTGGGTATTCATTACACTTGGTTCTCATATAATATTCCGGTTTTTAAATACCTTTGAAATTGTCAATTTTTGGGAAAAAGTTCTGACAAAAACATTTTTTTTTTGGGGGGTCAAAAACCCAAAATTTTGGAAATCAAAAACTGCCATCTTGTAGAGAAATAAATTTCCTTTCTTATACAGTTTTGCGTTTGCGATTTGCTTTAAAGCTATGTTTTCTACGAATGCATCAAACATTTATGTATCTAACCAAAAAGGGCATGACCATGACGTCATCACAAACGCGATTATCTCCCAAAGTCTCAACTTTTTTTCATGATTTTTTTAGGGTAGACGTCAAATTCGATGCTGGATAAGGGTAACTGAGACTTTTGACGTCGTTATCTGTTACCGGTTTCAAGTAATATTGCGGAAATACGTAGGGGTAATATTTACCCCCCCTACGCCGCGCGGGGTTAAGGGCGAGCAACAAATAATTGCCATGGCGCCCATAAAACATTTCGCTTCAACCAAAGTGAGTATATTTGCGCTCTGAATTACAAGCAACTGCACAAAGTACAACACGAGAGAAGGGATTCTTTCCGTGGTGTAAGCCAGCGTCTTCAAAGAAAATTACAAGATGTGGTTATTGTATAACAAACAACTAAAGGATTTTTAATATAATGATGATAATTTGGGCTTTGGGGCGCCGCAACTACTTGGGTTATGTGGCGCAATGTTTCCTGAAAAATAAACTTATTCACTGTGCGACTTTTAGTGAGCTATGCACGACTACCATCAAGCCATAAGCGACGCAGAACACCATTGTCCTGAGCTAAGGTCGCTTCTGATCGTTTGGGCAATCCCACGGCTTACGCAATTTGCTGCGAAATTGATCAGGCGGCTTCGGCTTCCCTTCTAGGTACGCGACCCATGACATTTTGGGACTTTGATCAAGACACCCTGAGTTATTTACCCTTGGGTATCAGACGTCCCGAGAGGTGCCCCCTGCCCCTGACCATCGGCCAGGCCCTCACCGGCCCCCAGTCGGCGACTGCCGGAGGGCTGCGGAGCCGGACTGGCCGAGTCTGACAGGACAGAGACCGGGGTCTGCTGCCTCGCCGCGGTCATCCTAGCCACAGCTATCTCCACCAGCAGTGCCAGCAGCGCCAGCACAGCTCCAGCTCCGTACAGCACCAGCGGGCCGCGCACGTTGGCCAGGCTGAGCGGCCGCACCACACCTCCCGTGTAGCAGGACGGCAGGCGGCGGGCACAGGCGCGCGCCTTGACACGCAGGCCCAGGTAGCGCGCCTGGTTCTCGAAGCGGCCGTTGGAGGTGAGTCCGCTGGCCACCATGCGGCCTACGCTGAGCGATCGGTGCGGCACCAGTGGGTGGTGCTTCGACCACAGGCGCACCAGCGTCACGTGGCTGAACACCTCGCGGCCGAAGTTGAAGTCGTCGAAGAGGACGGAGCCGTCCGAGCGGCGCATCACGTCGACGGAGACCTCCAATATGGTGCGTTTGTCGAGGGTGAAGGCTAACGGCTCATGCAGCAGGGTGCGCGAAATCTCAGCGCGCGACACGGCCAGTCGCATGGTGCGCGCCAGCTCGCGGGTGTGCGGACTCGGCGAGAAGGAGTAAATATACCTCATGGTGTGGATGTCAGAGACGAGCCGGTAGTCCTGCTGGAGGAGGTCTCGGGCAGTGCGCGGAGGCTGGTCCAGCGGCACCGTCAGCGCCTTGATGAAATCGCCGAGGTAGGCGGTGGTGAGGACGAGCGACATGGCGGTCCAGACGGCGATCAGCGGCCGGTGGCGGAGCGGCAGCCGGCCGCGGCCCAGCGGCACGCTCTGCCCCAGCAGCAGTGCCAGCGCCGAGAGTGCGGCGTGGCCGGGAGAGCTCCCACGCATCGCCAGCGCCAGCAGCACTGCCACCACCAGCGTACAGCAGCCGATGGCGACCCAGGTCCCCGGCGAGAAGAGACGCACCAGCTGTGCGCTGTCCAGCTGTGGCGGCCGGCGCACCGTCATGAACGTGAACGTGAGCAGGCGATGACCATCAACAATGGACACTGGGTGCCGGAACATGTCCGGCGAGAGGATGAGGTAAGGCCAGGTGCGGTCGGCACCTCCAGCCGCCAACAGACGCACGGCGCGTCCAGCCACTTCCGACATTCGTCCACGGCGCTTCAGCGGCGGAAACTGCACTGCGTCCACAAACTCCAGCGTCACGTTGTACATCCTCGGCATGGCCATGACTTCCAGCTCGAGCTGGATCTCGCGGTACATCGGCATCAGCGTACGCAGATCGACACTGCTGCACGTGCGGTTGTTGCGCGGAGACCTCTGGCAGTGGTAGCGATCAGATTTGTACTTCATGAAGGCGACGCGCAGTGGAGTGCCGTCGGTGACGATGTGGCCGTTGGGCTGGACGCCTGTGCGCCGGTCGGTGACGCGTAGACCGTCGACAGCGCTCCAGCTGCCCACCTCGCGTACGGCGCGCAGCGCGAACGTTCTCCGGAACAGACGTCCACTGCGGCCGTCCAGCTGGAGGCAGAGCAGGTCCGGCAGCCGGTCCAGCTCGGGCCGCAGCAGGGCACGTCGACAGTCCAGCTGGCCCAGCAGCGCAGCCGGCCGCGGTGACCAGTGCGGCAGCGGCTCTGCGCCCGGCCAGTACTCGCAGCCGGCGCCGAGCAGCAGCGCGCGCGGCAGCAGTGGCCGCTCGCGCAGCAGCTCGGCGCGGAACTGACGTTGGCAGCGGCGACAGGTGCGCAGCATCACAGGACCATCGGAGACCATCGGACCAAGCGTGACAGGAGCATCAGCGGGCGGCTGCGGAGAGCTGGAGGACCTCGTGGGGAGATCTCCACACAGTGTCAGGCTGAGGCCGTCGCCGGCCGGCAGAAGACCCTCCGACTGCATCTGCTGCAGGATCTTCAGATGGGTGTTGAGCGGCAGCACGCCACCGGCAGTCAGGTCCGGGATGAGTAATACCGGGTCCCAGGCAGTCAGGTCCGGGATGGACAACGGTTCGTCTTCCGTCGGAGCAACTAGCGTCGAGCCGTTGGTGGAAGTCGGGACTGGGCTGGCCTGGGCTACCATCGCTGAGCGGAGGAGACAGATAGCGAGTAGGAGCATCTCTCTGGTCCGATTTTTCCAGCACCGTTGCCAGAACCCCAGGTGCGGCAGCGCAGCGCAGATATGAGCAGCGCTGACGACCCGAGAGGTGACCGGAGACGTCCGGACACCCCGAGAGCGATGGAGTTGGCGCGGCGAGCGAGCGTGTGCTGCCGCTGCCAGGCTCCACATCCGTCTGACAGCGCTGGGGAACTAATATCCACAGGGTCCCGACCTAGTGTCGCTCTTGTCATAACAATGTTGTAACGATGCTCTTTTTCTGCTGTTTTGGACGACAGGGCGAGGTCCTGGGCAACACAGACCTCACTCCGTTCATAATGCATTTCGCAATAGCAAAGTGATCAAAACTCCAGCTTATTGGGTACAGTGGCGAATTCGGTCGATACACAGTGCAGGCGATGGGAAACTTTTAACTACCTCGCTGTTTTTTAGGTCATACTTGAACACTAATCTATTAGCCCAATAATCATTACACAGGTATTGATTTGGGTAAGTTAGCAGTAGCTTTAAAGGGACACTGCCACCTTCCAAAAAGTTCTCAAATGTACGCCATTTGTGGTGCAAATATGAAGTAATTGCCTGCCCTGACCCACCCGATTATGACATTCGTTTCTTCACAAAAACATGTCTCCCACACACCCTCATAAAACATAAAACCACTTGCTTTGAACTCATTCTGGTTTGATGCTCATATGAAGGAATTTTTGGGAACACCCAAAACCTCTCCACCCCGCTCGCCATCAGCACATACTGCACTACCACTCCCCCCCCCCACCCCCTAGGTGCCCATGGCTAATGTCCCCCATTGCCAAGACGGTCGAAGAACAGAAGTCGGACTGTATCAAGATTCAGTAAAGAAGAGACGTCGACACATTCAGCCTCACGGGCGCCCCCATTGCAGAAACGATTGGGCCACTGGGAATGTTCAAATGTCAACAAACAAACTCGAATCTCTGTGATCTCCCGACCCTCCCGCCTGGTGTTTCTACACTCCTCTCGCCATTGCATCACTTGCCCATGCCAACGCACGCACATGCGCTATCTCCAACATCCAAATATAATTGTTCAACCCCCCTATTCCCTGGAGGGATCAAACAGTACTCCCGATCTCGTCGCGGGGGCGGGCGACTCCCCCCCCCTCTCCAGACTATCCAGCTTGCCCCATAAGAGCCCTAAAACAATCAACATGAAAGGCCGCGCTTGGGTGTCCTCATCAAGGTGGACGCCCTCAACTCTCACCTTTTGTTCAAATCTTCTGCTCCCTCCCTTGCGTCCCTCCCTCCATCTCTCTAAGCTCAAAATGACGTTCTCACACCAATATTTTGTCCAACACTGCATATCTCCCTTTCAGGAAACCCCCTCCCCCATTACTCTCGGAAGAGCTGATGGCAGCTATGGAGGAAATAAAAGAAGAGGTCACTGTGTCACAGCGCGCGGGGTGTCCTCTAAATTGTCTTTCCCCCTGCTAAGGCCTCCAGACACAATGACCCTCAGCTCCAATCGTTTGGACCGGTGGTAGAGGTCCGAGGCCAAATGTTCACCACAAGAAGCTGGTCTCCTCCTCCAGACAAATGTTGTTCATCAATAACTCTTTTATCAAAGTACCTCACAGCACTTATTTTCGGGTACCCCTCGTGTCTTCTCTCGTCATTGCCGGTTCGACCAACTTCATATCAACTCCTCTCTCCAAATCGAAAAACTTTACCCCGGCCTCTCCCCAAGGTCATCGGTCCGCGCTGGGCGCGTAGGCCCAAAGCTCTCCGGTTCCGCCCTCTTTCTCCCTCTCTCCAAAACATGCCATATCAAAAGCACCGCGTCATTACGCGAGAAAAACTCTCTCTGAACCACTTTGCCGCTCTCTACGATGTTCTCTGTCACGGAGTTATTGATAAAAAAGGTTGTGCGTGACTTTGATGCAACATTCACAAGGTCACTCACTCAAAAATAATCCTTTTCCCATCACGCTCACAAGCCACCTTCGACATGCTTGATACTCGAAATAATTGATTGATGCTATGTACTTAAACCCCTCGTTTTTTCCATTTTCACCCATTTACTACTCATTTGGAAGGAAGGTTAGCACTTTGACCTGAATCAGGTTCATCAAATATATTTTTAATATCACCCTGAAACTTTCAACCATATTATTTGGATTTTTCTCGTCACATATTATCCGGTTTTTTTTGAAACGTCCTGAAAATAAAAATTGCATCATTTGTTGAATAAAATACCGTTATCCAAACATTTTGATCTCTCCAATCCCAAATTCGAACTTTTGACGATCTCCTGAAAGAGCACATCCAATGTCTACCGCGACGCTCCTGTGTTTTGCGTAGAACACCTTCTCTTCAACCTCACCACCACTCTCCCATGAGTGCTGCCATGCCAAAGATTCACTGTGCGCAAAACCCGCCCCCCCACCGAACCACGCAATCCCCTAAACACTCGTCCTGGACCCCCCTCCTAATAATTCAATTTTTGGCAAAAAAGCCTTAACACCATTCCCGATGCCCGCCCCAATGAATGCTTCGTAACAAAAGGCCCCCCAAGTTTGAAGATTCTGCGATTGCAGTCCTGAACATGACCCTCACGCCCCGAAAACCCAAACTCAAGGCCTCCCCCCCCCCCCGCCCCCCCGCGCCGCAGGGGGGGCGATACCCCCCCACCCCTCCGGCCCCCCGTAATAAGAGCTTAAAAGGTAGGCCAGTGTCCCTTTACACGGGTGTTTGTGCTACTCACATCGTCATGTGGACCTCTGTCTTCACTCGGCTCCTACTCATAACATAATTTTTCTTGAATTTAGCCACCTCTATACCTCATTTCTCCAGATTCACTCTAGTTGCTGAGATATTCCAAATTCGCCAAGATCATGTTGGCGACACAACATTATCGATATTCGCCAGAGCCTATACCCACGGCCTCCATCACCGCCGTGTCCGCAGGCCGGTTTGGTGTAGGAAGCTGCGACGGGGATGTCACACTCCCGGCGCGTGACGAGGGGGCCGGCGAGGATCCGGAGCCGCATCGGGAAGCGACCGACTGAGGACTGCGCCCAGTGCAACGAGGTCGACTGCCCGGCGGGTCTGTGCCTCGTATTTGCAAGGAGAGCCGCTCCGACACGCCGGCGCACGACTTCGTGCTGCGCTTGCCGATGTCATGTGCGGCCTCTCGCTCCGTCGCTGCGGCAACATCTACGCCACGGAGCGCGATCTGCGCAGTGACGACGTGGTGGCGGCCTTGGCCGCCGGACATATGACCCACAAGAGCCGTGCGGCTACGTGACCGCCCCTTGGGCGGTCACCGGGCGGAGAAACAATAACAACAACAGGATCCGGAGCCGTGGCGGCCACGGACCAGGGTCCACCCACTGTCCAGGGCCCAATCTTACCAAGCGCCCAATCTTACCAAGTGCCGTGAATGAGCAAGTACGGCATAATCGTACGATGGCCTACGAAAACTACCATTCTCAGGATCAAACCGGGGATATCCATATCACCAGTCTAGCGCTCTACCGACCAGTCCATGCTGACGAGGACAGGTGTTTAAGGACCGCGCGCACGTAGGTCATACTAAGCTGCAGCATTCTGAGCACCTTCATTCACGGCATGAACTGCCGTACTTGCCGACCATATCACGGCAGACCTTGGTAGAGAATTGGGCTTCAGGTCAGGGTTCACTTGCAGGCAGCAGCCTCGGTAGGGGATGTTGGGTCCCCAGCCGGTAGACAGCCAGACGCCGCTCGCCGGCTGCTGAGCCGTGGAGCGACCGCTGGCACCCGGGAGGGGCACTGGAGATCCGTGACGAAACCTCAGGTGCCAAAGGACTTAAGCAGGTGCGATCTAGCTGCTGTGACATTTACTGTCTGTCACCACTCAGACTTCCGACCTTGCGCAATAGCGCCCGTCTCTTAGTCTATCACTAGCGTAGGATCCGCTAACGCGGTGGCGGTCCTCTGGTTGTAAAGCGGTCGCGTGCCTCCCGGAAACTCAGTCGGTCAGTGACTTTGATGGCCATAATTTCCTTTTCCCTCAGGTAAGCCGGGCAGAACTGGCTGAACGCGCTTTGAGGGCTCTGTGTCTGGTCACAGTTAATGCATTTCTGCACCTCAGATGAGCAGTCGTCGCTCGTGTGATCTTCTCCGGTACACTTCCCGCAGGTGGAACGGCCCCGACAGAAGTCACCGAGTGTGGCCGAATCTCAAGCAACGCAAAATCTCATTGGAGCCTGGGCCATGAATGCACGGGACCTTGGACCGCTCTAGGCTCTACGTAGGCCAATCCGTCACTATCTATAAGCAGGTCAGCTCTCGCACAGCCTAAAGGTGGAGGACTATATATTATCAGTTGTTCCTGGTTATGTGGCTCAGAATGACGACAACTCGGGCCTTTCCTGGAAAACCGGATGGCTTACTTGCGTCAGCCGCGACAACCGTAACTCAGCGAGAACCCCTCAAACGATTTCGGTAACGTCGTTCATTATCTTTCCAGGCCAGCGCAGTCAATCCCTCCCCGCTGGCCTCAGTTTTTCGTGACGATGAGCAGAGACACTGATCTGTGTTTTTGATTTTGCTGCTTTGGCCCGACCTCGCTCTTTACAGTTGTTGTACAGTGAGTAGCCGACAGAGCCTGTTCCGCCTCCTTTACGTCAAGGAATTCCACCTCTATGCCACCGTCTCTCAGTTTGTCACATCTGGCCACTTTGCCATAAATGCCAAAACGATTGCAGTCCTCCTTTCGCTGGAAGGACGAGAGGGAGGAGAGTTTCTGCTGCTGCGAGGAAAAGATCAACACTTTGGGGCACAACGGAAGCACCCTTCCACCGTTCCCCCGTTCTTCCCGGTTCACTTCAGTACGCTCCACCGAAGTGGAGCGGGATTCAGCAGCCGGCGGGAGGTCACCAACACCGGAAGGGTTGATTTGGTCATCTGCCTGAGCAGAAGACCGGGGGTTGGCCGAACCCGTGGTTTGTTGGTAGATCATTTCAGAAGTGCGAGATAAATTTCGGCGCCGCAGCCTTCCCACCCAGCTCGGAGCCCAACTGGGGGACAGCCAGGGTGTAGCACTTGCCAGGAGTACCGCGGGGCTGAGCAGAAAAGCCGAGCGACGCCTCCCCCCCGCACGACCAGGTGTAACCGGCGAGACCCCTCTCCGTCCTGACCATGGGTCAACGCCGCCGCCTCCTGCCCCTTGAGCCGACACGCGCGGCCGGCGCTCCACGCGGAGGACCCACGGCCACGCAGCTCACCGGACCGCGCGGACGACAAGCCGCTTGACCCGCATGGGGACCTACGCGCCCCCAGATATCCTGGCAAAATGGAGTGTTGGGACACGCCACGACTAGCTCCGCGCGACGCATCCCTCAGCCACCGCCTGGGCCCAATCTTACCACAGCCCAATCTTACCAAGTGCCGTGAATGGCGCCAATGCGTCACTGCCATCTAGCGGCGAAATTAAATCCATGGATAGTATCAAAGAATAGGAAAACGCTGAATATTTCACGTGATATTGCATTTTTTAGATAAAGCTGGTGCTCAATAAAATATGTTATTCTTTTATACATCATGGATGGCGTATAAAGCTGAAGAGCACTTCAAGGAAATAGTTCACCTTGGATTTTTTTCAAACACGATTTGACTATACTTTGAAATACAACTTCTTTTCATATTGTCAAAAATAGCCATACATCGCGCCGATTCAGGACAGAAGGAGTACACTCGATTTATTTTATCAAAACGATATTGCGTACTCTCAAACACATAACTGAAAAAGAAATGGCCAGCAATCAGATTCAAGATTACTGTATAGCCTCCCGATGGCCCACATTCTTGACATTCTGTTTATGGCCCACATTCCTTCGCCCAAAAAGTGAAATATATTGGTTATGATGAATCCACCAACAGGCACAAAACCCAGTTACAGGTTTGATTATTCGGCTGCGAGAGCCTTTTTCAGTCCAGAAACTTTGAAGCTAGGGTTTTTTCCAACACGGGCTAATCAAAACTGCTATCTCAATTAAAAAAGCCATGTTGAAGTGTAACTATTTCCTTTAAAGCGCGACACTAAAAAAGGGGAATGAATCAGCTAACGTAACGATATCTAGTGGCATAGAGCTAAGCAACAATTTGCTCAAGTAAGTTCAGGTCCAGTATGTTCAATACCCCACGAAACCAGAATGCATTGGGGTGGCATGCAGTCAGCTGGTTTGTGGGGGAGGGGTGTCTTATTAGCTTGATCGCCTCCCCACAAACAGCAAAGACTGGAGGGTTGGTATTTGGTAAAGATGGGCCAGGGATCCGATTTCAGCCAGGGACGCGGGCGAGGGCCGGGACACGGGCGAAACCCCGATCAAAGTAGATTTGGAAGGGGGTAAAAGTGAGGCAGGATAAAAGGAAGATGGGTATTTGGATGACACGAAAAGGATACGGAGAGCGAGCTACGAACCAGCGAGGGCGCTACTCCCCAGGACGGACAGTGGGAAGCTCCACCCGTTTGTTACTGGAGCTGGGACCCGAGGGGGTGCTACTCCCCTTTCACCAGCTGAAGGCGATACCCCTGCAGGGACCTCAAAATGATAAATTGATGAATGCAAATAACAAGTTATGTTCTTAGACCACTTTTGTCTCAGAAATACAGAAAAGTGATTTGTTGTTTGTATCTGGTAAAAAGGTGATTTTAAAATGGCAACATAAGTTGTTTACATTTGGGGAGCCAATACTCAGTCAAAATAGATATATTGCCTTGAAATTTGGCTTGGGTATTGTCCATACTCAGTATACTCACACAAATTTAGTTTTTTTACAATTTTGATTTTCTTTTTTTGTTTACTTTTTGGGGGTCAAAAGCCCAAAACTTAATAAATCTGAGATTTTCATTTGAAAAAGAATGCAATTTTCTAATTTGTATTATTGTTTGCTGCAAAACTCTATTTTCTACAAGAATGCAAACATTATCATTTTCCCACCAACATGACGTCATTAAAACATCATTATCTCCTAAACTACTTAACCAATTTCAATGACATTGTGACAGCATATGTGTAACTGTTGTAAACTTAGCAACTGCAAATCTCAGCAAGATGCAGTGCATGTGTAAAAAGTTATTAAGAACAACCTCAGGGGGGCTGTCAGCCCCAGTGTCCCAAAATGTGTGAATTTGGTTGGGATATGACACCCAACTGTGAATACTTTTCCACTCTCATTCTCAATTTTATGAGTGAATTATCCACTCCCAAATTATGAATTGTGATATAAATTCTGACGCAAATAAATATTGATTAAAAATACATGATTTCAATGAAACTACTGCTTTCATATTCAAAACAGTTATCAATATCGTACCATCTTCTGCATAATTTTCCACTCATTGGTCTTTTTTAGCTCACATTTCCACTCTGAACACCAGTGGGCGTAGCCAGGATTTCGTCAGGGGGGGGTGGGGGATCCGCGGCCCGGAAAGGACCCAAACTGACTCTCGAAAGGGCCCTAATTGCTTTAAAAGTGCCCCTTATTTTTTCTCGTTTACCGTCGAATTTGCTCTGAAAGTGTCTCAAATGACTCGACATAACACCAGCCTGCGTCACAGTCAATAAATATGCATCCGGATGGCAAAGGTCAAGGTCACGGAGACGAATACCTACGATGTTTTTAAGTCGGTGTAACCTCTTGTTGTTTTCGTTTACCATCCGATTTAATCGCAGAGCCCCAAGTGACTCGCCACGTCGTCACGCCAGCTGGCATCACAGTAAAACATTTTTGTGTGTAAATTGCGCCGCGGACCGGCGCGAAAATTTCAATGTTTATTTCCTTAACAGCTGCATTCTTCTGTTAAAATGCCCAGGGGCCCTTTAGATTTGTTTAGGTGCCCTTCCAAACTTTTCAACGCCTTTCCGATCTGTTCAGGAACTCATCTGCGGATCCAGCAAAAAGACATAATTGGAGTGGGTCGAATATTTATTAGACACAAAGAGGTGTACTCACAAAACAAATATTTAAATTCGAGTTTTTCGCGTGGTTGCCAAATGCTCATAATCACTGACGAAGGTGTTTCAATTATACCCGATTAGCTCCGATTTGAATATTTGTTATGTGAAATAAGTCCTCCTTCTATTTAATGTCTATGAGCTTCTTGGCCTTCCCGTTTCTGACCAGGAAACTCTGACCTTCAAGAAGTCTCTCTTATGTGTCAAGGGAGGGGCCCATTCGGCCAGTTCAGAGGTCCTTTGGAACTAGCCAGGGACAGCACTGGCTGCTTTGTCGCCCTGTTGACTTACTCAGGGGCCCTCCGACCTACTCAGGGACCCCTCCAGTTTGGCTAGAAGCTCATCCGTCATGTTCAAAGGCCATTCCGACCTGCCCAGGGACCCTTTCGGTCTAGCCAGGGGCCTATCTGACTTGCCCAGGAGCCCCTCCGATCTGCCCAGTGACTCTTCTGGTCGGACTGCGCTGGCTGCTTTGTTGCCCTGTCGACATGCTCAAGGGGCCCTCTGACCTGCCCTGGGGCCCCTCCGTGCTGACTAGGAGACAATTATGCATGTTCAAGGGCCTTTCTTACCTGTCCAGGAGCCCTTTTGGTCTGATCAGGGACCCCTTTGATCTGTACAGGGGCAACTTAAACTTTCCAGGGCCCCTCTGGTCTGTCCAGGGGCTCACCAGCCTTCTAAGGGGCCCTTCTAATCTGGCAAGGGACTGCGTTTGCTGCTTGTCATCTTACCGACATGTTCAGAGGGACCTCCGACCTGCCCAGGGGCCCCTCTGTGCTGGCAAAGGTTCAATTTGACGTGTTCAGGGGACCCTCTGACCTGATCAGGGCCCCTTTCGGTCTGGTCAAGGGCCCCCTCTGACCTACAAAGAACCCTTTCAACTTTCCAGTGTCCCTCTGGTCTGTCCAAGGGCCCTCCAGCCTGCTAAGGAGCCCTTAGACCTGGCAAGGGACTGCGCTGGCTGCTTTGTCGTCCTGCCGACCTGCTTAGGGGCCCTCTGTGCTGGATAGAGACGCATTCGACGTGTTCAGGCCTCAGGGGCCCTCTTACCCAATAAGGGGTCTTGTCAGTCTGGCCAGGGGCCCCTCTGACATGCACAAGACTCTTTTGAATGCCTAAGGGGCCCTCTGGTCTTTCAGAGGGCCCTGGAGGCGCTAAAGGCCCTCTGAAGTGCTCTCAACTCTGAACTCACAGGATCACGCTTCACGTGGTCTTCTGTCTCTTAAAGAGACCATAATACTGCACTTTGCTAGTTTTCGGCAAGCCTTTTCGGCAAGCTGCTCGCGCCAAAAAAGGCCCGCCGAGCCTCGAAAAGGGCCCTTTGAGGGATCAGGGGGATCCTAGGATCTCTAGGATCCCCCTTGGATACACCCCTGCTGACACCCAAGTCAAAATGGAATCTTGGGACACTGGCCATACATAGCAAAAGGCGAGGGTCAAGTTGGCTGTGTAGCCTGTTCAGGCAAGTTACACATTGTCTCATTCATGAACTATATAATTTAAATATTGCTTGGGATTATTTGGTATTGATTAATTATTCATAGGGACAGTAGGGTTGTCCTTAGGACTTGATAAAATTTTCAATATTGTTGGTGACCTTCCATATACTCCATTATAAAAGCTTTGGTTAGACAATGTCCATCCATTTCATAAATGTTTAAGAAATGCATTAAATGGAAGGATCAATCTTGAAATGACAATGTGTGCTATAGCTGGAGTCAGCCAACTACGGAGGGTCGGAGTCAGAGACGATG
Source organism: Semibalanus balanoides (assembly GCA_014673585.1). Taxonomy (NCBI): domain Eukaryota; kingdom Metazoa; phylum Arthropoda; class Thecostraca; order Balanomorpha; family Balanidae; genus Semibalanus; species Semibalanus balanoides. The sequence continues at coordinate 2,853 of VOPJ01001962.1, read as the reverse complement.
ACTCTGGAGGGTCGGAGTCTGAGCCCGGAGCCAACTCTCACTCTGGAGGGTCGGAGTCAGAGTTACCTGAAAAAACGATAGACTCTGCAGCCCTGGTATAATACCAATATCCAATGCATGTGGCGTAACCAATATCCAATGAATGTGGCATAATATTGATATTAATATGATACAAATATTAATAATGATATAAATTATAAATATAACAAGAGCAGGACCGATTAGGCGATAGGGCTTATATTGTTATTGTTATGAGCCATCAGCACCTGATAATCAAATACATGAAGTTAGCACTAGTCTACTTACTATTAGAAGTATTCCCAAATCCTCTCTTGTAGTCGGGGACCTAATTTTACACCTAAGCACGTTATGAAACAACGCAGCCCGCGAAGCACTCCGAAACATCCACGGTAATTGAAACCGAAACCCCGAAACCCAGAGTAAACATCGACGGTCAACAAACATCACAGCCTCACGCAGCCCTCATATTCAAAGAAAATGTAGAATTAGGTCCAATGTCGTAGAAGTGGTCAAAGGCTACCATTCGCTAGTAAAGTAATCTTGAAGCTAAGCCATTGGTCAGAACGATCAACTTACGGTCCTGTTGGAGGTCCAGTGACGTCATATAAGATAGCAATCGGATACACAACAAAGGCTAGCGCACGCGGCGCATGGCGCATTGACATTTTCCTGGCACGAGGCTATTTTTAACAATAAAACCGCTTCTACGTTACAGCAATTTCACTTTCAAATTTTGCGCCAAGCCTTGCAAGTATATAGGGCATTGCGCCAAGCTATTTTCATATACCGTGCGCCAACCCTAGAGCGCCCTGCCGGTCATATACTCCATATCACTCTAATACGGCCTTGATATATACACGGTGTGTGATAAGAATTATCAACCAGTCAGTCAAAAATAGAGATATTTGCTTTGATTTTGGGGGCATCGTGTATGCGTTTTTCTAGTTATCCTGGTTCATACTCGGTTCTCCAATATACATCTTCTAGTTTTTAAATAGATTTGCAAATTGTGGTTTTTGTGATGATTTTTTCCCATAAAATCAAAATTTTCAAACAACTAAATGGCAGATATATTTGAGAACCGAGTATGGACAATGCCCCCCCCCCCCTCCAAAAAAAAAAAAATATATGTATCTCTTATTTTTTTACTGACACTGAGATTTGATTTACACTCTGCCTCTGGCTATACACAGTCATAGCAATAGAATACCTGCTAGCCAAACTTAAGTTAAGCATTACCTAAGTCAGAGGGACAAGGTATAGGTACTATTGGTTCCAAAATAAGCGTCCCGCTGGGTTGGACGGCACAGCAGTTTAAGGGAGTATAACGCCTTGGGAGCAAAGTATGTGGATTGATGTAGAAGAGTGCCCAGGTGAGTAGCTCTCAGTCTCATCTCCATCATTTCTAATAATTTTTCCATAAGGCATTATGCTCCCTTAAACTGCTGTGCTGGACAACCTCAGCGGGACGCTTATTTTGGAACCAATAGTACATAAAAATATAGCAGTTATTTTGAGTGGCCAGAGGCTTTTTGTTTTGATGATGATGATTTGGGTTTTAAGGGCGCCTCAATCTCAACTATTAAGTTATGTGGCACCTTTTTGTTTTGAGCCGGAGCCATTGTACAATATATATTCTAAGCAAGGGCTATATATCATATTTAAGAAAGTTTGGAAAATAATTGGATGGAGTCTGGAGGTCGGAAGATGTACTGTCTATTGTTGTGAATCAAGTGCTGTGAGGAAGATGAGTCGTCTTGAATTTGTATTATTATTTTTTGCAGGTTTATGTTTTAGGATCAGTAGTAGAGTAGCAAGTTCTGTCAATTTTAATTTATATTATTACTATGATTTTTCCCTTTTCTGAAGAGACTACTAGAGACTCCAGTATATTTTTTTACTAACACTTACCATCACTGACAACAAGCAATCCTTCCTTGACAATCCTACCCCAAGTCCATGGCAAACATCTGAAGACCGAACCAGAAGAAGACTGAAGATATCAAACCAAGCAAAATCCCCCTGCCTAATTCCCTGGCAATCCTTTCCTAGCTTTCCTCCCAATCACTGTCAGAAGGAAGACTGAAGAAATATCCCCCGCAAACCACCCTGCATAGTACCCTGCTGCTCAGTGCCAAACCTCAAATTGGACAAGGCAAAATATTGAAAATAAAAGAATATTGAAATTGGACGTTCTGGGCCTAAGAGGCTACCCACATAATACAGACACATGGTAACCCCATGGTAATCATGAGGGCTGCCCACCTTTCCCACATGGTGCTGACATGGTTTTGGAAAAGGTTTCCACATGGTTACCATATGGACTAGCACCCCACCTTCTATCCTCCTCAAACCCACATGGTGCACATATGGGTATGCCCACATAAACGTGATTCCCATGTTCACTTGTGCCTTCCTCAGCTCACATGGGACCCATGCCAATCCCATATGCAAGCCCATGCCCATGCTGAGCCCATGTAGTCCATCTTAAACCCATGTGGTAACCACATATGTGTGTTATGTGGGTATACGCCCTAACCCATCAACAACATTGTGTTAGGGCGCTTGATAGCCTCAATGAGCTTTAGCGCCCCCCAAAAACCCCAATCACACACACACACAAACAACATTGTGTTGATTGTGATCGCAATTTATATCAGCACATGTAAAAGCTGCAGGGAAACCATTTATTTTACCTGTAGGCGCTTAGGTTAGGTTAGGCTACAGCCTACAGGCATGGAAGGTCTGAAGGGACCTGAGGAAGCCCACTCAGTTCAAGTTACTAGTATCTAGTGCTCAGAGTGTCATCTGGATGGCCTAGTCTTGTATTGT
>VOPJ01001961.1:0-35365 GCA_014673585.1 Semibalanus balanoides | reverse complement strand
TCCCCGGCCAGCCACCTCGGCAGCCACTCTCGGGCCCACGTTAACAAAAAACTCGTTTAGGGTCTCGGCGCTGACAGCCTCTTTGCGGTAAACAACATATACATTATACATACAATATAACAGGAAAGTCCACATTTGAAATGCTGAAGGGGTTTTAATATACGCAGAAAGTTGGAGTACCTACATCTTTTTCTTCATTTCAACCGACTCCCCATTTACAAATTATCGGCGACGCCCTGTGTAGCAGCTCGAAGATGGCTGATCACTGAATGACGCCGCTCCTGTCCCCCTCCCCGGTCAACAAACATCCTCGCTGGACGGCTGCTTTCCCTCCCCCTGCTCACAAATTTTTGAAAATATTCCACTGGATTTGATCCCTTTCCCAAACCAACAATCATGCAATGCACCTTGGATATAATAACGTTTGGTAAAATGACGTTTTTATTGGTGTCATGGCATGGCGATTTTTGGCGTAAAAACGATAATGTTTGACAATCGTACAACATCGAGTATTTAATGCAAATTGCAAATTTAAAACGTCAAAGAAAGGAAATGACATTTAAATAACGTCGATATAAGATTTGCGTAATTTTTAACTCCTAAAACTCAACAAAATATTTGTTTCGATAAAAATACATGGCGCCCCCCTCAGGCGCAAAAAGAGGCGCCCCCTGGGCCTGCAGCCCCCCCTCAATCAAAATCCTGGATCCGCCACTGAGTGATGTCATAGCGAGTTGGGGCATTCCACGACATTTCGACAATTTTCGACAATCACAAATTACACCCTCATATCTCACTTTTTGTTCAAAACTGGTATATATATGGTTATCTTAGGTCCTGAATTCAGCTGTGGAAATATTAGCTCAATCTGACCTGAGGTTATCGACTTATGGCCTCGGGCATTTTGCAGGGTCACGTTGCAGAGGTATTTTTGGAGGCCGAAAGAGTGCATTTGACTTACCCAAATGTAAAAAATACTTGTATGGCTGAGTTTACATTGAAACTTTTTGCGGATTTTTTTTTGCGTGACCTTGAATGACCATGACCACGTGACTTTGTGACCTTTTTTCGGTGACCTCGTGTGACCTCGCGTACATCTTTTATTTCACTTTTTCACCTCTCAAAATATTTGTTAATGTCTCGCATAACAACGCAACAAATAAAAAAGGTGCGTTTTTTTCCTCTAATTTCCTTTATTTTTCCAATCTATAATACGTGCGTGTTTTCAAATTTCCTCCCAGGGGGAGGGGTAACAGGCAAATATCTATCAAGCTATGGAATCCATTTTGATGGGGTCTTCACCATTTGATCTGGCGTGGTCTAAGACGGTGCCCTTATCAGTTTTATATACTTTGGTCCAATCTGAGTGGACCAAATTGGACCAAAACCACTCAAACCACCAAAAACCGTTGCAGACAACATCATGATCCGAACCTATGGGAACGATTTGGGAAGTATCTTCACCATTTGATCCAGCTTGGTTCAAAACGTTGTGGATAAGAGTTTTATCTACTTTGGTTTAATCTAAGTGGACAAAATTAGACCCAAAAAGTCAAAAATCGTTGCAGACGAAGTCATTTTCAGAACCGCTTTTATCAGACTGATTTTTGACAAATCTTCCACAACCATTCGATCCGCCTTGATCCAAAACAGTGCCGTGTTCACTTCGAACCGAGCTTGGTTCAATTTAAGTGGGCACCAAATTTGGACCCGAAACCAACTAAAACTGGTGGTTTGGTCCCGATTTGTCACTTAAATTAAACTCGAAGTCCAATTAAAACTCAAATACGTCCTGTTCCTGGACCAGCCAGATGAAATACTGAAAGATCGCGGTTCAAATTGGTCCCATAGTTAGGCATGACGTCATCTGCAACAATTTTGTTGGCGTTTTTTGGTCTAATTTGTTCACTTTGAATTGAATCAAAGTAGATAAAACTGCCTACCACAACGTTTTGACGAGGCCGGATGGAATTGTGAAAGATTCCGCAAAATCGGTACAATTAGGTTCTAAGCATGACGTCATCTGCAACGATTGTTAAGTGGTTTGGGTGGTTTTGGTCCAATTTGGTCCACTCAGAATAAACCAAAGTGTATAAAATGGCATACAGCACCGACTTAGACCACGCCAGATGAAATGGTGAAGACCCCGTCCAAATCGTTCTTATAGCTTGGCAGATATTTGCCCGTTACCCCTCCTCTTTGGGGTAATTCGAAAACTCGCATGTATATAGATGGCAAATATGGAAATCAGAGGAAAAACGCACTTTTTTTATTTGTTGCATTTGTTAAACAAGATTTGACCAAGTATATTTGAGAGTAAAAAAATAAAATCGGAGGTGTACCCGAGGTCACACGAGGTCACCGAAAAAAGGTCACAAGGTCACGTGTTCAAGGTCATTCAAGGTCACAAAAAAATCCGCAAAAACTTCGTTTCATTGTAAACTCAAAAATACAAGCATTTTTGACATTTGGGTAAGTCAAATGCACTCTTTCGGCCTACACAAATTTCCCTGCAACGTGACCCTGCAAAATGCCCGAGGCTATAACTCGATAACCTGTGGTCAGATCGAGCTAATATTTGCACAGCTGAATTCAGGACCCGCTAAGATAACGATATACACCAAATTTTGAACAAAAAGTGAGGGATGAGGGTGTTTTCGACTTTGTCGAAAATTGTCGTGGATGCCATCGATTTACGATCTTCCACCGCAAAGATAGAAGGATATTTTCGGTTGCAATTGTCAAAAAATGTTGATATTGTTTACGGGACCTTTTTTTAATCAATTAAATTATAACAGCTTTGCTGCAGTTACATGTCAATTTCAAAATACGTTCATGGGATTTTCAAGCAAATGCAAACACATAAAAAAGACAAAATGGCGGGTTCTAATGGGTTTCGTTCTCTGACACACAAAAACGATATTCAAGCAAATATTGTGACCGAGGATTCATTCAGCCACGTACGTGCAGCGCGTTTTTATCTCTTATTTGCATCATTTCGCATAAAATAGGTGGGTTTTCAGGAAACTAATGGTACACCAGCGTCGTTTTGGCAATGGTACGCCGGCGCGGTCGTGGTACTGGCATGGGTGAGTATGTATCATTATTGGTACTGGTATGCCGGCGCGTTGGTGCCCCTTGTACACCTGCGCGTTGGTGCCTCTGATACACCGGCGCGTTGGTGCCCCTGATACACCGGCGCGTTGGTGCCCCTGATACACGGCGCGTTTGGTGCCCCTTGTACACCGGAGTGTTTGGTGCCCCATGTGGCACCGAATCGTTGGTGCCCCTGTACACCGGCGCGTTTTGGTGCGCCTGACTAACACCGGGCGCGTTGGTGCCCCTGTTACACTGGCGCGTTGGTGCCCCCTTGTACGCACCGGCGCGGTTGGTGCCCTTGTACACCGGCGCGTTGGTGGCCCCTTATACACGGCACGGTTGGTGCCCCTGTACACCGGCGTGTGGTGCCCTTGTACACCCGGCGCGTTGGTGCCCCTTGGTAACAACCGGCGCGGTGGTGTCCTTGGTGCTCCGGCGGTGGTGCACCTAATGGCAGAGCAGCGCGTGGTGCCCTTGCACGCAAAGCAAAAATTCCGCGGCCGCTTCGCGCGCGAATTTTTTGCTTTAATTTTGGTGGTGCCCTGGTGCCCCCGGCGCCGGTGGGTGCCCTTCACTGGCCCAAGGGGGGGGGGTCAGTGACCCCCGTGACCCCCCCTTGGTCCGCCCACTGGTCTGTGATTGTTTATGTTTATGTGTGTTGGCTCCAGGTTAATTTGATGGAATGCATTATTATTGGTTTAGTGCTAGGATTTTGTAGTGTAATTAAGGAGTCAAAATCCAACCACGTGCAGTATAATGGCGCCATATAATTTTAGCGTAAATAAAGCAGGAATTTCTGCGTAAGGACCCGCGTTTTGATTGTAACAAAGAAGTCATGACGCTTCGTTTGGTGACGCTATGTGGACGTCATAAATGACGACATATTTTAGCCTTTTAATGGGTCCTGTCAATGTTGCGCCATGGGTATCGCGCATGCGTGGATATTGACTGGCGGATAGACAACCGCCGCCGCCGCCCGCGATCGGGAGTTACGACTGAGAGCTGAGACGAGCTGGTTGAGAGCAGGTGTTTTGTTGAGAGCTAGAGAGACTTTGAGATTGTGAAGTGACTGCTGAGAGTACGGGACTTTGACATTGTTGGGCACTGATCTGGAGAGTGCTCTATTCTATCCACTATTCTTCAACTAACTATTTCATCGAACCTGTGGGTTACTGCGTCTAAATATAACGTGCAGACTATCACCGCCGCCTGTTTCAAGACCGAAGAGAGAGAGAGAGCAAGGCTACAACAGCGCATAACTGGTGTTCAGAAATAATTTCACAAATTCAAAAGCATGTCAAAATATGACCTAGGTGATGCACTTACATTCGCTGAAAACTCCTACTTCAAATGGGACATTAGCGGCAAAGCGGCTAATGGTTATTGAGGGGCGAGCAGATGCCGAACTAGGCGTCAACACAACATCAAAAGCTCAATGGGCACTTACTTACGGGGTGACGGACGACAGAGAGAGAGTTAGCGTGGGTCTAACCTTAGGTCAATTGATGACTGTTATAGGTATGATCGATGTGCAAAACGTAAGACCAAGTGTGTGCGATTATTTCAGCGTTGGATTCAGTCCCGTAGCTCTTCTGGGTCGGCCACAATGTGCTGTGCAAATATCGAACCTCAGCTGAATTTTAAACGGCACGAGTGTCATTTACTTGCACTTTTGTAATTGTCAAGGTCATACCGTAATATATATAAAGTATGCGTTTTCGGCGAATGTTAGCGCATCACCTGGGTCACATTTTGACATGCTTTTGAATTTGTGAAATTATTTCTGAACACCAGTTATGCGCTGTGCAATGGTACCAGCGGCAAAGCCTTCAAATAACCTTAGGTAAATTGATGATCTTTGCGGGTCAGATCGAAGTGCGAAACGTAAGAACAAGTGTGTGAGAGTATTTTAGCGTTGGATTCAGTCCCGCAGCTTTTTTGGGTCGGCCACAATGTGCTGTGCAAATGTCGAGCCTGGGCTGAATTTTAAACGGCACGAGTGCCGTTTATTTGCACTTTTGTAATTGTCAAGGCCAAACCGTAATAGATATCAAGTAGGTGTTTTCGGTAAATATTAGTGCATCACCCAGGTCACATTTTAACATGCTTTAGAATTAGTGAAATTATTTCTGAACTTCAGTTATGCGCTGTGCAATGGTACCGGCGGCTGAGCTCCCAAATGACCTTAGGCCAATTGATAACCTTTAGAGGTCAGATCAATATGCGAAACGTAAGACCGAGTGTGTGCGATTATTTTAGCGTTGGATTTAGTCCCGTAGCTCTTCTGGGTCAGCCACAATGTGCTGTGCAATTATCGAACCTTGGCTGGACGTCTAAACGGCACTTCTCAGATTGTGTTTTTTTGCACTATCTTTAGTTGTCAAGGTCGAACTGTGATAGATATCAAGTAAATGTTTTTGGAAAATGTTAGTGCATCACCGAGGTAATTTTTTATATGCTTTTAAATTTTTGAATTTAATTGCTAAACACCAGTTATGCGCTGCGCAACGGTAACGGTGGCTGAGCCCCACAGGTCAATTGATGACCTTCAGAGGTCAGATTAATGTGCGAAACGTAAGATCGAGTGTGTGCGATTATTTTAGCGTTGGATTTAGTCCCGTAGCTCTTCTGGGTCAGCCACAATGTTGCTGTGCAATTATTGAACCTGGCTGGAACGTTTAAAGAGGAGTGTGCCTAATCACATTGGTCATGTGGAGTTGTTGACACTAGTCTGTAGAACATATTTTCTGAATTTAAAGCCATGTACTTCATTTCCCCAGAATCACTTTTTAGTTGCTGAAGATATTCCAAGTTCGCCAATTACACATACTCGGCAGTTTATTAATATCAAATAGCGCTCAGAGAGCTTCGCACTAGAAGCACTTGCTCTTAAGTTACAACGCTAGCATATATTGTTAGCTCTGGGCCAGTGCGCATCATAGTAACATCTTCGTACTCGTTTTAATAGTGACGATCGTTTATGAATTTGAACACAAACAGAATGCACAGAACAGATTATACAGTAAAAATTCAACTAAAGGGGCTCCAGACGTGAATTTATCGTAACCAACTAATCAAAACAATAGCTTCTTACCGTAATAAAAATATATTTGACATTTCAAAAGAGTAGGCACACTCCCTTTAAACGGCACTTCTCGGAGTATCGTTTTGTTGCACGTTTTTAATTCCCAAGTTCAAACTGTGATAGATATCAAGTGGGTGTTTTCGGTGAATGTTAGTGCATCACCTGGGTCACAATTTGACATGCTTTTTAATTTGTGAAATTATTTCTGAACACCAGTTATGCGCTGTGCAATGGTACCGCCGGCTGAGCCCCCAAATTACCTTTGGTCGGTCAATTGGTGACCTATAGAGGTCAGATCGATGTGAAAAATAATGTAAGACCGAGTGTGTGCGATTATTTTAGCTTTTGACTCTGTCCCGTAGCTCTTCTGGTTAGGCCACAATGTGCTGTTAAAAAAATGATTTCGTGACCCTGTTTGACCTGTAGAGGTGGAACTGCTAGGATTGATACCTTATGCTGCTAGGTGTGAAATACTCTGGAAATACTACAGGGTGTAACAAATTATCCGGACATCTATTTTTGCACAGTTTCCGCTCGCACTGGTCCCTGTGTGGAGGTAGGAGCGGGAAGTTTGATGAATCCGTACCTGCGCTTCCGGCCCACACTGCCCGGGCGACCTGGTCTTTGGGCAGTGACCCAAGCTCTCAGTACGGGATGGGTCACCGCCGCAGTCACTTGTCAGTTTTCGTCCAGGGCAACAATGAGAAAATACAACCTCTCCTTTCGCAGAAGATCAGAGGATCAGCCAGAAGAACGTCTGTCGGCAGCTGGTCATCAGCAGAAGGAAGCCAGCTACACGTCTGCTGAAACGTGCAAGCTGGGGCTTGCCTGCAGACCCAGCTCGCATGGGGGGGGGGGCGGCCACAAAGACCGCTCTCCACCCAGTGGCCAAGAGAGTCATCATTATGGTGGCGGAGAAACGTCACCAATCGACTCGGAAACTGGACCGACAGCTCACTCAGGCAGGCTACAAGACCTCCCACATGATAGTCTACCGCCACCTGCGCAACAACCTGAGAATGCGGCTATTAAAACTGAAGCGGACGCCTTTAGATACGAGCGGAAAACATGATGTCCGGATAATTTCGTTACACCCTGTAGAGTCCTGGCAGATATGCTGTGCAAATTTCAGCTCGATCAGAGGTGAATCGAATCTGGGCCGAACCTGGGCTGCACCTCTACGAGTTCCGTGTTTTGCTTGACCTTGGGAGGTCAAACCACTAGGAATAGCATTGAATGCTTCGAGGTGTGGAATACTGGAGTCCTAGTGGATACGCTGTGCAAAGTTCAGCTAGATCGGAGGTGACTCGAACCTGGGCCGAACCTGGGCTGCACCTCTAGGAGTGTCGTTTGTTTGCGCTTTTTGTATTCTCAAGGTCGAGCGGTAATAGCTATTAAGTAGGTGTTTTCGGTGAATGTTATTGCATCACTTGGGTCACATTTAGCTTTGCTTTTAAGTTTGTGAAATAATTTCTGTACGCCACTTATGCGCTGTGCAATGGTACCGGCGGCTGAGCCCTCAAATGACCTTAGGTCCAATGGGGACCTTTAGAGGTCATATCGATGCTGGTAACGTAAGACCGATTGTGTGCGAGTACTTTAGCGTTGGATTAATTCTTTTAGCTCTACTTGGTAGGCCACAATGTGCTGTGCAAATTTTAACTTTTTGACCTTGCTTGACCTCTGGAGGTCAAACCGCTGGGATTGACACAAAATGCTGCTAGTTGTGGACTAGTGAAGCCCTTGCGGATATGCGCTGCAAATTTCAGCTCGATCGGAGGTGTCCCGAACCTGGGCTGAACCTGGGCTGAACCTGCCCACTGCCCAGTGCCCAGACAACAATTAACTTGGGCACTGATCGGGCACGATAGGATTAAGCCATTGTGCCCGATCAGTGCCCAAGTTAATTGTTGGCTGGGTGAACTGAACCTGGGCTGTCTTGATGGACATACCTGGGGCATGGCTCAAATTGCGGTCTGGTTCCAATATGAAAATGTCGTTTTCCACTACCTAAAAACTACCTAAAATTAAAATAATCACGCCGCTTCGCGGCGACACATCGGTGGCCATCGTCATAACAAAGCCATCGTCATCGTCTTCGGTTCATTGCAACACCAAATTGAATGATTCGCATTTTTAGCCTCTTATCCTCTACGAGGCCCAACGCCTATTTTCTGGGTTTTTATCAGGTAAACCCCCCAAAAATCGCGCGCGACTCCAAATAACTAAATACCTACTATATTATTGAAATCTGCATTGAATATGATGAAAATGCTTAAATACACGCATACAAAATTGGGATACTTTTTTCGTCATTTCAGCAGAAGCCCACTCAAGAATTCTATTATTCTCTGTGAAGCCCCTGCAAGTCAATATGATATAAATATTTGCATTACTTATATGTGCTTATGCTACGAAATATCGCGTTTTTAATTTTTTTATTTCCGAAAAAAATGATTTTTTCACGATTTTTTTTCACGAAAGAATGTTTTTTCCCCGAAGTTTTCCGAAAAAGTGATTTTTATTAAAGAAATGTAAATATTTTTTCTCTCCGAAAAGTGCATTGTTAAAGCTCGAATACCAATTTAAGGTGACCGGTACAGATCCGAGGATAAAAGGGATACCTTTTGGCAAAAAAATGCCCCCACGGAGAGAGTCTGGTTCCGCCAGTGAGTGGATGTTACGTTAATTTAATCTGCCAAGTTTGCACTAGTTACGAGCAGGTACCTTTATATACAAATACTTTTATGATTTTGACCTCGTCAGGTCAAAAGACATATTAAGATCATGTGGATTTTGGCCCCCATTTCCAAATGGTCCAATTCTGTGAAGCACTTTGCTATTAGTTTTGTTCCGCCAAATCCATTAGCATAGAAGATACAAGCATTTTATTACTATAGTGCACGCCAAAGATCCTGACCTAGAACAGGGGCATAGGAACTCATTTGAAGTTGGGGGAGGGGAATTATAAAATTTTGGATTTGATATTTTTATGTTTTTTTTTTTACAATTTTAGGGTCAAAAAACATTTTTTTGAAAATCCGAGATAGTCGTTTTGTAGAATTGGTCATTTTACGTGTTTTTACGGTTTTTATTTGTAATTTGCTTCAAAACTATATTTGTTTGCGATTTGTCAAACATTTAGCTATTTTCGATCAACATGCCATGTACCCATACTGATGTCACTAAAATCGGTATATCTCATTTTGTTCGACGCAACTGCTAAATTTTGTCATAGAAGACGTAAAATTGATGTACGCGAAGGTATACCAAGTTTTACGTCGATATCTGCAACGCCTTGGAAGTTACTTAGGAAAAACCTATGGGGGATCGGATCCGACCCTTCCCCAGGCCGTCGTGGGTTATGCCTCGTAGTTTTGGGCCATGTATTGAGACTCAAAAGTTGAGGGGGGCGTGCCCCCACTCAAAAAGTTGAGGGGGCAGTCGCCCCACTCCTGCCCCCCGGCTCCTACGCTTATGCCTAGGATGACCTCTAAATATGACCCTTTAGGACAGTCGGAGCTAAAGTTGGTGTTTACGTTTTTTTCAACTGACATTACAGGCGTACACATTTTATCAAAATCTGAAAGGGTCGGGTACGAAATCCCTTTTTTTGTGCGGCCAGACATGGAATGAGCCACATCGCATAATGCAATGTCCGCCATCATCACATATCCCCCACACGGCAATGCATTGCATCGGACACCACGCAGCACACCTGCCCTCTCCACTAACACGATCCCCCAGATGGCAGGGACGTGGTACGGACACATTGGCGTTGGAGGGCGCCATCGCTCAAGAGGGGGCGCCATCGCCAAAAACGTAATATCACAAATGTGTAAATTTGGTATATGTAGGTAGGTATATATAGTTGTATGTATAATATATACCTGTAATCTACTGTAGTACTAAAAAATAATGCCTCCATTCCCATGATCAAAATGAGATAGGTCATATACTTTAATTGAATCGAGCAGAGCTTATAATATATACTTGTAATTTACTGTAGTACTAAAAAATTATGCCTCCATCCCCATAATCAAAATGAGTTAAATCATATGCTTCAATTTAATCGAGCAGAGCTGCGGCGAGCAGTGCAGTGACACACCGTTCGACGGCCGGCCCGGTGCGCGTGCAGGCCGGCGTCAAGTCCACCACATGGAGGGGGCGAAGTCCACCCACCCCTAATGTTGCTCGAGGATAGCGCAAAACGGCGACGCGCAGCAGCGATTTTTTTGCATACCTGTTCTGAAATAAACTACTCACATTATGCAAAATTATTGACTTTGGGTCATCTTAGGTCAGGTCACCCAGGTCACGTGATGACCCCACCTTCAAAACGTTTGCGGTTGTACCGCAGCCACAGTTTTATGTACATCGGTTTCAAACTTGCAGGATTTCATAAGGTCGTAGATACCAATGATTAGTTTCTCTCGAATTTTTTTATATCGGTGATTTAAGGTCGGCTTAATTGTGTGACCACCAACATTGTTTTGTCAATAATTATTGATATAATGACGATAGAGAAGTCAAAATAGTACCAATTTATTTTGTCTCGTCGAGAAACGTCTCCCAATGTGCAGCAAGACCTACTTGGGTCACCACGCTTGACCTTGACCTGAGGTCAAATTTATCAGTTGACCTAACCTGGTCAAAATGAATATGATTCGAAGTGCCATGACGTGACAAACACCATTTTCTGATGTAAAATAAAATCTAAGCAGCTTTTGGTAAGAAAAAAATCAGCTGCCAATGCATAAGCAGGCGGAATCCGATGAGTTTTCAGAATTATGTGATACTTTTGTACATAACGATAGCACTCCTCCCCCCAAAAAAAAAACACCGGTGGCAACTCCCAAACTACCGTTCTGGATCAAACCCTACCCTAGATATGAAAAAATATACGGATTTCGACCACTTTATTTGTTAGACCCTTTCTAACATTTTGTTTTGCAACTTTTGATTAGCTGGAATTGGAAGAGGACCTCATTCTTGGGGGCGGCATTTGCTTCTGAGGAGCCCTTTGTCTGGCTTAGACAGCGTCTGTTCTGCTCCATGGGGACGGCATTTGCTACTGGGCTGTGGCAAGGGCGTCACCACCTTCTGGAAGTAAGGGGGGGGGGACGGAGGCACTTTGAAGTCGATTCTTTACATGCAACGCCCATAGGCGTAATGATAACCCGCGAGTTACTGGGGGTGGGCTATATTTATAGTCTCTCCCGTTATTTGGCAATATCTCCTAAACCAACAAATATATTGTCATCAAACTTTCAGTATCTTGTCTCACATCAATTTTACATATGTTGGCTGAAGGAAAAATATAAAATTGTGATAGATTATCGGAAATGACGTCAGAGTGACGTCATGTTCTGCGGTTTCGGTTGAAAAATAAAGGTTTGCGGAAAACGCTGTCAAAAGTCCACTTTTTAAGATAGACTCAATTGTCATATACAAAATTGCAGATAATAGACTCAGAGATCAGACTGCTATCTCGGATATTCAAAATTTACTGAAATTAAAATTTTGAAAAATCCAAAGCAAAAATATTTTGGGATTAAATTGTAGCATACAACTAAAAAACTTTCAATTAAAGCAAAAATAAATAAATAAAGAAAATACCTAGTGAAGCTCTGTTCTTAAATAACTAATCTTTACTAATACCTACCTCCCAACGCTTTTGTGTGCCTGGGCTGTACCTCCGACAACCGGTCTCTGACTGTGTTGGTTGACTACCCAGGCACCGGGAAACATGGCAACAAATNACCCGATCCACCAGTCGTCCCTCGCGGGCTTAACCGCGTAGCAGGGGTCTCGCTCCGCCTCTGTCGGCGAGGTGCCGGGCGGGCGGCGGGCGGTGCTCCTGGCCGCGGCCGACACGAATGCATGGCACGCCGGCCGGGGATATAGTCGCACTGACCGTGGTGATTGGGGCGGGGCCAGTGGGTCAGCCATGTCGGCGTGCTTACATGACGACGAGCAGCTTATATGCCTCCGTGCAGAGACTACGTTTGACGTGTACCTTCTCGCCCTCCCTGACCACCCGCGAGCGGTGAGAAACAGTGCGAGCAGGCTCCGCAGGGAGCTGCGTTTCTCTCGGATGTGTGGCGTTACATAGAGACGACCCAGAGGAGCCTCGACTCGCGTTGCACAACGAGCGAGGCCGGGCGTGGAGCGTCTGGGCTCTCGGCCTGCGTGGTGTGTGTCTTGTTGTGGAGTGGGGCCCGCTCCTGTCTTGTTGCTGAGGTGGCAGCGTTCTCAGGGTGCTCCTTGGAGGCCTGTGCCTGGCGTGTGGCAGCGCTCTCCAGGTGGCGCCGCATCTCGTCTGCCACGTGCGTCGCCAGCTATATCTGACAGTCTGGTTACTAGATCCCGCTCCCGTGCTTTGTGGACAGCGTTTTGGTGTTGGTCTGGTGTTTTTTCAATCCGGCGTACGCAGCCATTGTGTCTCTATGGTGTGAGCGTGACCGAGAGACTGTGCTCTGGCGGCGCCGGTTGCCATGGCTCACGATGTGATGCAGAAGGTGATCGTCTTGAATGCGAGGACTCTACGGCAGCAATCCATCGCGCTTAACACCGCCCTGGCGCGATTGTCCAGGGAGAGTGAGCACGCTCGTGTGACTCTCTGTGAAGCCCGGACGTCGTATATTATGGCGAGTCACCTGGAACGCAGGCGCACACGAGGTTGCCTCGGTGGTTTCGCGTATGCACAGAGCCACAGATTTTGAAAGTGGCTTGAAGTATATGGAATATAACGTTCGATACACCGAGTGTTATATTCTCTCAGCTGAGCAAATATGACTTGTGCAGGCAAGTTGTGACTGTGTGGAAATGCTCCTTATATAAGTCTGGCTTGGTTTTTAAAGACTGATGTTAAATCAATGTTGTTTACCCAATCTGTGGATTAGTTACAACGCGGAATGTCATTGTCGGTTGCGGAGTCTCCGCCTAGCAAGTATCTGAGTTCTCGTTCCAAATCGAGGAATACACAGGCGAATAACATATGTATTATGATCAATTCAAAGGATAGGAATCCTGAGATATAAGATTTTATGCGCTCTACAAAATAGGTGTGAGGTGAGTTTTCTATAGGTTGCAGCAGGAACAATAATGATTGAGTGTATAGAAGACGCTCACATACCTCTATAGACTCTTGTATCCTTATCTTTCTGAGATACCATGCACACCGTCTCGAACATTAAGCCTCTGACCCGTCTACACTGCGATGTGTCGCTTACCCTGTTAACAGCGCGTCCCAGAGTAGTTTTACCCCCAGCGGCCAGCTCTGCTGCGCGGTGCACGCTGCTTGGTACATACCCGCTCCTCCCTGCCAGCACTAAGCGCCCTCTCCTCTCGCTGTGTACCCTGCCTGTCTGTCTGCTCGGAGAGTCTGGCTCTGTACGTACACCCTGTACAGTGTACAACCTGTAGTGGCGCGCTGCCCGACTGACATTGCTCGACGTGCTGGCCGACTGACACTGCTTAACGCGCTGACCGACTGCTTCCAGCCCCGGTTGCCGCGATCACCGCCGGCGCTCACTGGCAGGCGGGTAGACCCAGCCACTGTCGCAGACGTAAGACCACGCGGGGAGGAGGAGAGGCCGCTCCCATGCTGGAGTGGTGGGAGTTCTGGGCATATGAGAGACGTCAAGGATGAGTTACTTTAAAACGGGATAGGAAAGTGTCAAGAAAGCAACCGATTACCGACTGCGCTTTGGCATATCGCTATTGACAACCCGTGTTTAGAGTCTGTTCTACGAGACTAAGCGCTGACATCAGGTGTTCAAATATCAGGTATGATGCCCACATGTTTACAGTTCCCCGCATAGCTTATGTTTCGTACACTCGCTCACTAAGAGAAGCGCCAGAGTGCCCAGAGAGTAGCGCCACCAAACTGTGGCGCTGCTATCTGGGCCTGAAGCTATTATATGGGCCTGAAGCTGTTTTGTATGCTTCCTTACTCTATTCCTCCTTACCCGCCAGGCGCCAGCGTATTCGGCTCAGTCAGCTGACCCTGCTTTACATATTACAGCACTAAAGTATGCGCTGTCTGTAACGTTGGTGTGTCCCTGTAGTGGCTCCTTATCCCTCAGTATCTAATTTTGATGTCTCCGTTGTTATCCCGTGTCTTCTGTGCTGTTTCCGTGTCGTTTTAGCGTTATCTGGTCTTCCGTGTATCCCGGTGTCTCATGTGGCTTGTTCCCCCACTTCGCTTGTCGTTTTAGCGCTAATCTGTTCTCCGATAGTCATCTCTCTCCGTGTCTCTGTGCTGGTTTCCGTGTCGATTTTAAAGCGTATCTGTCTCCGTGTTACCCGTGTCTTCTGTGCTGTTTCCGTGTCGTTTAGCGTAATCTGTTCTCCGTGTATGATTTCGTATACCCGCGATCTGTCCTGTACGCTGCTTTCCGTGTCGTTTAGCGTATCTGTCTACTCGTGCTTATCCCGGCTCTTGTTGCTGTTTTCATGACGATGTATGATCTCGTATTACGTGTCGTTTAGCGTATCTGTCTCCGTGTATTTCCCGTGTCTCTGTGCTGTTTCTTGTGTCGTTAGTAGCGTATCTGGTGTTCTCTCTGTTGTATGATTGTATCCCGTGTTCTCTGTGCTTATTTCCGTTGTTCGTTTAGCGTATCTGTCTCCGTGCATCCCGTGTCTCTGTTGCTGTTTCCGTGTCCGTTTAGCCGATCTGTCTCCGTGTATATTCCCGTGTCTCTGTGCTGTTTCCGTGTCGTTTAGCGTATCTGTGTCTCCGTGTATGATTGTATCCCGTGTCTCTGTGTTGTTTCCGTGTCGCTTAGCTTATCTGTCTCCGTGTATCCCGTGTCTCTGTGTTGTTTCCGTGTCGCTTAGCGTATCTGTCTCCGTGTATCCCGTGTCTCTGTGTTGTTTCCGTGTCGTTTAGCGTATCTGTCTCCGTGTATCCCGTGTCTCTGTGCTGTTTCCGTGTCGTTTAGCGTATCTGTGTCTTCGTGTATGTGTCTTCAGTGTCTTCAGAACAATGTCTCTGTGCTGTTTCCGTGTCGTTTAGTGTATCTCTGTCTCCGTGTATCCCGTGTATCTGTGCTGTTTCCGTGTCGTTTAGCGTATCTGTGTCTCCGTGTCTGTGTTTCGCCTCATGTCTGACAGGAGTGTGTGGTGCTGTCTGAAGTGTCTTCGTGTTTCTGCCGTCCCTCTGCATCTCCGTCTGTGTCTCTGTGTCTATCTGTGTCTATCTGTGTCTGTGTGTCTCTGTGTGTATCTTTGCCTGTGTCTCTGTGTGTATCTGTGTCTCTGTGTGTATCTGTGTCTATGTCTGTGTGTGCATCTGTGTCTATGTGTCTCTGTGTGTATCCGTGTCTACGTATCTCCGTCTCAGTCTTTCAACAGCGTGTCGTCATATGCCGCAGGTCTGCTGTGTATCTCCGTGTATGTGTATCTCCCCCGGCTGACGGCAGTGTGTGGCCATATGCCGCAGGTCTGCTCGGCAGCCCGCCGCTGGTCCGCGGCTGTTTCCACCCCGGAGCCTCCACTCTCTCTGAGGAGAGCCTGGGCAGTCTGCAGGGACCCGATGTCACCTCCTCACAGATGGTGAAGTCGATGCTCGGATACGTCTGGCCCAAGGTAGGCAGGCGGCGGTCACAGGCGGCCAACGAGCTGACTGCAACATTATCGCAGCTTAGGAAATTACCAGCGACTTCGCCAGGGGCTTGGTTATCCTGCAATATTGTACGTTGTTCTCTGCCCCATATATACTTCGTTTGACATAGTTTTTTTCTTATTCTTTTTTAATAGACCAGCGACTGCCATAGACTAGGTTAAACTGTCGTATTGCACTTTGTCCTCGGCTACCTACATTCTGTTTGGCCTCGTTTACCTGTTGCCGAATTCAAACGGCTTGGATCTCAAAATATGAGGAAGACACAATTCACAAACGTCACTCTATTTCGAACTAAACATCTATTATGTGAGGAAATCCCATTTGTCGACGGACGAGAGATGTCGCAAATCTTGCGCCACGCATCAGTTAACCCCGCTGTGTCCGCGTGTGTCAGGATGACCAGGAGAGCCGGCGCCGGGTGGTGGCCGCCCAGTTAACCCCGCTGTGTCCGCGTGTGTCAGGATGACCAGGAGAGCCGGCGCCGGGTGGCGGCCGCCCAGTTAACCCCGCTGTGTCTGCTGTGTGTCAGGATGACCAGGAGAGCCGGCGCCGGGTGGTGGCCGCCCAGTTAACCCCGCTGTGTCCGCGTGTGTTTCAGAATGACCAGGAAAGCCGGCGCCGGGTGTGGCAACGCCCAGTTTAACCCGCTGTGTCCGGCGTGTTCAGTATACCAGGAGAGCCGGCGCCGGGTGGCGCCGCCCAGTTAACCCGCTAATAATAACGTGTGTCTCTGGTGCCTGTCAGGATGACCAGGAGAGCCGGCGCAGCGGGTGGCGGCCGCCCAGTTAACCCCGCTTGTGTCTGCTGTGGGTCAGGATGACCAGGAAGCCGGCGCCGGGTGGTGGCCGCCCAGTTAAAGCCCCGCTGTGTCCGCGTGTGTTCAGGAATGCACCAGCGGGAGAGGGCCGGCCGCCGGGGTGGTGGACCCGCCCAGGTTAACCCCCCTGTGTTCTGACTGTGTGTCAGTATGACCAGGAGAGCCCGGCGCCGTGTGGTGGCCGCCCAGTTAACCCCGCTGTGTCTGCTGTCACCTGTTGTCAGGATGCACCGAGAGCCGAGCGCCGTGTGGCCGCCAGTTCTTAACCCCGCTGGTCTGCGTGGTTCAGGATGACCAGGAAAGCCGGCGGCCGGGTGGTGGGCCGCCCAGTTAACCCGCTGTGGTCTGCTGTGTGTCAGGATGACCAGGAGAGCCGGCGCCGGGTGTGGCCGCCCAGTTTAAACCCCGCTGGGTTCCGCTGTGTTTCAGGATGACCAGGGAAAAGCCGGCGCCGGTGGTGGCCGCCCAAGTTAAACCCGCTGTTGTCCGCGTGGTCAGGTGATGACCAGGAGAGGCCGGACCCGTGGTGGCCGCCAGTTAACCCCGCTGGTGTCCGCGTGTGTCAGGATGACCAGGAGAGGGCCGGCGCCGTGGGCGCCGGCCCAGTTACCCCGCTGTGTCTGCTGTGTAGTCAGGATGACCAGGAGAGCCGGCGGCCGGTGAGCGGCCGCCCAGTTAACCCCGCTGTGTCTTGCTGTGTTGTCAGGGATGACCAGGATGAGCCGGCGCCGGGTGGCGGCCCGCCCAGTTAACCCCGCTGTGTCTCTGTCGATTTGTGTCATGCATGCACCAGGAGAGCCGGGCGCCGGGTGTGGGCGGCCGCCAGTTAACCCCGCTGTGTCCGCGTATGTGTCAGGATGGACCAGAAAGCCGGCGCCGGTCGGTTGGCCGCCCAGTTAACCCCGCTGTGGCCGCGTGTGTCAGGGTAGACCAGCAAGCCGGCGCCGGGTGTGGCCGCCCAGTTAACCCCCGCTGTGTCTGCCTAGATGAGTTCAAGGACTGACCAGGGGAGCCGGCGCCGGGTGGTGACCGCCCAGTTAACCCCGCTGTGTCCGCGTGTGTCAGGATGACCAGGAAAGCCGGCGCCGGGTGGTCGCCGCTGTCGGCCTGCTGGTCGGAGCAAAGGTGCTCAGCGTCCAGGTGCCGTTCATCTTCAAAGGGCTGGTGGACTACCTGAACGCGCACACGGGCGAGGTTCTGACGCTGGCGGAGCCGGTCAGCACCGTGTCGACGTACGCCACTGCCCTGGTACTCGGATGTAAGCAGACCGCCATCACGGCCCGGCCGGGGGGGGGGGGGGGACTGCGCTGATGGGGGCCGGGGTGCTCGAATGTAAGCAGATACGGTCTCAAGGCCGACGGGGAATAAGGGAAGAGAGGTTGGCCGGTGGGAGAGTTATGGGAGGGAAGGGTCGGCCAGGATGGACGACGTTTTGTGGGAGTGAAGGACGGGATAATGGTATGTTCTACCATAAGTCTTACATATGATGTTTGATTCGTTACCTGCTCAGAACATTTTTGATCTCTATCTTGAACAGACGTTTTCAATATTTAATGTACAAGACTGGTGTGTTTCAGCTTCTGAAAGTGACAGTCCTTTTGACTACCCTGCACACTATCCCCTGCCCTGCCCTGCCCCAAGTGCCCTGCCCTGACCATGCCCTGCCCCTAGCCCTTAGCCCTTGCCCTGCCCCTGCCCATGCCCTTGCCCTGCCCTGCCCATAAGCCCTGCCACTTGACCTGATTCCTGGCCCCTGCCCTGAGCCGCTGCACCCTGCCCCTAGCCCCATGCCCCTGCCCTGCCCCCTGCCCCTGCCACCTGCGCCCTGGGCCCCTTGTCCACAACGTGCCCACTGCCAACCGTGCCACCCCTGCACCCTTTGCCCTCTCGACCACTAGCCCGCATGCCCTGCCACTGCGCCTGCCCGAACCGACCTCCCATCTGCCGGCACGTAATGACCTCAGAGCCACGGATGGGAGCAATGTGCGGCCCCATTCGCCCTCCGCGCAGCGGTCAGCCGGTCACGAGGCACGTAGATATCGAAGGGCATGAGCTGTCCCTGTATGCCGTATAACGGAAACCGTACCTCTGCGATTACGCTCTGAGACTCTAGAGTATTAAGAGTGACCTATGTGCGTTCTAAAACGCATCTCTTTAATCACAGCAATGGAGAGAGCGTCCCAGGAAACGTTTGTTCGCTTGCCAGTACGTTTCTGGTCGACTGAAGACAGCATGAAAGAAGATCTCTCAAGTGAGGCTGATCACAGCGCTGAGTTCACAGGCCGATTCAGAACTGACAGCCTCTTCGTCCACAACGGAGATATTGTGTGGAGACTTTGAAGCAGAAGTGGCGTGATATTTACCAATGAAGGATGCCGCAGAATATTATTGGCCTGTAAAGTGGACGTGCAATACTACATCAAGCACTTTATCAATTAATTAGATAACATGGTGTACCGCCCGATGGCTGCAAAATATGCATTCAGTGTGAAATACCTTTTGCGTGTCTGGGTATGTACAAAATGATGTAGGTATCCCTATCGTGAGTCAGCACACATTTTTCTTATTATTTGTGCACATATTCAACCAAACCATATGCCGACCGCTTGAAGCGTTGTCCAATCATCTGGTCTATCGTCTCGAGCTTGAGTTGCAAGCCAAATATGGCGATAACATGCACGTTTTTCACTAGATATGTCCGCCAAGGTTTATGCCGTAATTGAGTATCCAATTGATCAGCTCCGTTTTCGCGGCGAGTGCGTGCCGAACGTATGCTTCTGGCCGGCATGGCGTAGTTACACTAATAACCACTGATTATCCATGTCCCGAGTAATGCGAGTGTAGCATAATTGCGTACGGACGTAGCACTATGAATATATGACTCAAGGTCGCCATGCTAAAGCACATACCTGTAGTCTCGCATCTTACGAGACTCCGAGCCGTGTCAATGCTAATACAAGGTACTCACGGTTTTATTCACATGTCCACAACCAGACAACAGAGAATCACAATAACGCCCCAATTAAAAAGGTCGAGAGAGCTAAATAGAAATCCTAACAAACAACTGTATATAAAATACCCGCTATTTTTAAATTATGGTGAGCAAAATAAAGATGATTGCTTAATCTACACGGTGCATTACAATAATTGTCAGTGTACTATATCTAGTCTGCGACTAATCAGCTAAGAACATGTAACTATATCGAATATAGCTGCTCACGGCCATGATTCGTGAATGTGGTTCAGAGTAAAGTGTAGAGACTTAAAAATGTGGGTAACGTACCTTGTTTAGAATTTATATGTACCCGAAATTGTGTCTGGGCGATAGAAGCTTGATCTCTGTTTTTATTCTTACATTTTATTTCACCGACGTTCTTATGCTTTCCGATGAATATTGGAAGTTGAATTTGGCTGGCCTGAACCAAGGCCAAGAAAAAAGAACTGATTTTTTCCCCGATAAACCACAACGTTCTATTGATTGCGCATGCGCACGTAGCGAACTCTATCTAACTGCATCTCGGCCGAGGAGCATACGGATAGAGTGTCGTGTGTTAAGACTAGGCGGCAATATTGAGTGGTGTACTGGCTGGTTTATTCTTGATCGATGAGATGTGTATATGTCACTAATGTCACTTAGGTGTATCGTACGGCGTCAATTACGACCGGGAAGTATAGACCGATTACATCGAAAAAATAAAGGCCAGTCACGTCTATTCTTCAGAAACCAAACGTATACTGCTCCATCCTTACTCCGTCTATCTTAATGGTGTCTTATTCAAAGATACGTCTTGCGGCGATATCCATTGAGGTATTATCAGGAACAGTCTATGTCGCCTATATCTATAGTATCACGAAGCCCGGTGATCGCATGAGAGTTACCTCGTGTTTCGTAGGCGGCCAGGTTAGACCCAAAGGTACTCCAGGAGCCAAGTGAGCGATTTATGGACCGTGGGACTCTCGTACAGGAAACACATTCGTACCTATGGACAAGATGGCTGTCATACTCCCCCCATAGTCATAACCGCCGACTTATACCTAACAAGCGATAGATGCCTATTTTTTCCTATAAACACAATTGAGTACCCCTTGAAAAAAGCGGTGGAGTATATATTTAAGTGTATATATATTCGCTTGTTGACCTAGACAGATCTTGTCCGTAGAGGAACGTGACGCAGAGAGTATTATACTGCCTTTATTCAGGGTTCACATAAAACATTAGAAAGACAAGAGGTCAGGGAGACATTGTTATGCACTAATTAAAACTTATGGAAGGCGCTAGGGAAGCCAGCAAGCGCCCACACACCTCCCTGCGAGAAGTGCGAGGATCAATATGAGCTCCTCCGAAGCCACCGCGCGCGCGCCAGTCTCCTTCGCCATGCTACTCGCTAACCCCGTGCGTGACTCTTTTTTATTTCTCGCCGTTCCGTTGTCTAGCCATGTGATCTGGCGTCGTCCCAAGTTGATGGACACTCGTCGCCGGACACCAGTGCGTTCGCCTGCTGCGTGGCTCGAAAATATCTCATCATGCGGATATCCGGATGCAACACTCTATCAGCGGCAGCGCTCATGATGGTCACGCTCATTTTCAATGAGGAGCACAAGGTCATTCCAATCTCCACTCCCGTTTGACTGGTGAGATTCAAAGTTTGCGCACCGGCGTCACAGTACAAATCATCGAGCTACAGAGAGCACAGACAACGAGGCCGGCAACAAGGCGGTGGACTCGCTCATCAACTACGAAACGTCAATGACGAAGCGTGACGTCAAGGTGTACAAGTAGCAAATAAGAAAAAAGCGTCGGAACTACTGCTCTCTATCCTGCAAGCCTTAACGAAACCCCGCGTCTTATAATTTAAGGTACGACGCGAGTGATCAGCGAGCTGAGTGGCCTCTGAGATCCATTACTACTGAGACAACGAGAAGCTGCCCAATGGTCCATTGGCTCAGAAGGCTTAGTGAATGAGCCGTTATAGAGTATCTCAGTCAACTAGGACTTGGAATTCAATATGTGAGTGACTGGCCCATATAGAGATGGAGTCTAGCAACCTCCTCTTTCCCTAATAAGTACTCCTACAACCGACAGCTACGGAATCATTTATCTTACTGGAGCATGTGACTCTGCGCTCGCGCGACTCTTCAAACACGAGACTTATATGACTCTCTAACATACGTAATTCGACCTGAACTCCTGAGGGTAAAAAATATTAGTAACCTATTACTTATTCTAGGCGGTATGGTCCTACACACGATAGGTCTTTTCATAATTTTCGTATTGCGATCTTTTGCGGTAATGTAGTAGGCGTAGCCAAATATAGAGATCCACTAAGACTCATGCCGACTATATACGACTGTTGGTGTTATGAGGTCTACTGGTCTATCCTAATGAGCCTTTCGTGTCTGCCCGTTCTACTCTTCTCTCCTCTATGCAGGTCTTCTTATCTCTCTGTGCTCATGGCGAGAGTTTAATATATTGAGGCCCTTATGACTAGTATCTGTATTTAATGAATTATTACGGAACTACGAGCGATTGCCCCCTGTGTGGCCACGCCATCAGTCGACATGCCGATCGCGATGCAGAATCAAACCGCGTAGCAAGCTATCTCTGGATTCTTGCTTCTCCAGTGTGCGTGCTCATCGTCTTCCCCGGGGCTCGTACTAAGACCATGACACCTGCTTGCCCCGAGTTCCTGTCCTCAGTACGGTTCCGCTGTCTTTGAACGCCATTGAATGCCAGAAAAACATTGCCACCCGGCAAGAACTTGAACTGATGTTCCGCGCATGATGCAAGAAAAATAAAGCGACAGAGAAAGCTCGATATTTTTTGTCTCTAAATGGTAAGAACAGACAGGGGGCTGCGGAACCTTCCGAAAGGTGCTGGGGGGGGCGAGGCATTCTGAAGTAGATCTTTCCATGGCAACGCCAAAGGCGTAATGTTAAAATCTGAAACATTTGGGGGAGCTGCCCCCCCCTCCCCTGCCCGGTTTCAACAGCGTCCTTAAAACCACTGGCGATCCCAGAATCTGGGCTAACAATCCGTGAGAAGGTGCAGTACGATAAATAGAACTCAAGAGTTATTATTCGATCGGCTATGCCTATCGTTCCGCACAAAAAACTTATTCGTAGCACACACCGCTGGAAATGTACGTTTCGCATCTCCCCGGCTGGTGCTGACTCGTCTCAACTACTGTCTCCAGAAAACGCCGGTGTTGCGAGCACCCGCGAGCTGAGAGCCGCACAGTCAGTTGGTCTCGGTCATGTAGCATAGCAGAGGTTTGTGATGATTCGTCTATATCTGTGGTTGCTCGCTCACAATCAGCAGTTGGAGGGCAAAATAGGTTAGCGATGTATTTATAAACATCTCTTCAGTTAACCGAGACGATATGGTGTATTCTATGGACATAACGTTATGTTTTCCGATGGAGTGCGAACGCGCCCTGCATTTCAACGCTCACTCACTCAGCCCACCCTCCTCCACTCCCCCAGCCCTTGTACACATTAGCTCCGCTCTAGATGCCACGAATATCGGGCGGGACAGAAAAACAGCCCCAACACGTCGTGATTCTGCGAACTTTATGTTTCTGATTGCTCGCTTGTTCTAGTGGAAACTTTGTTCAGTCAAGAATGGTTTTTAGTCAAGTGTTGGGGTTCCGGCCGTGACCACCGGTCTCCGCAAGTGGCTTAAGCATCACACATTGTCTGTTCTATGAAGGACCACATCATAGGCGATTGTGTCGTATTTTGTACAACTTGAACACTAACATGTCAAGCATAGATAGAGATCACGCTCATTTCAGAGGCTTATTACTCGTTGGATACTCCTACTTATCAGTGTTATTAGAGCCCCCACTTATCCAGAGCTATTAGTATGAGTGCAAGCCCTATCGTATGATACAATTTATTGTATAGTATAATGAGTACCACTTCATCTTGAGGCTATTTTAGGTGGTGAGGTTACACCTCATTACTTATATTTATATCAGAGTTCATCTAACTATATTAGTGACTTCCAAACTTACCAATTATGATTACTGTACAATTCTACAACACAAGTAATAAAGGTTTAACTTAAACTTTTATTGCTATCACATACTCGTCTAGTCCTATGCGATTGTAGCATTACTGTGGCCGTCTTGGCCGCTATCCGGGCTTGTTCGGCGAGATATTGCCTCTGCACCTGGCTCGAACTCCTATACCAACTACCACATTCCCCCTTTTTGTGACCTCTCTCCGGCCGAAGAGCTGGCCAGTGGACAAGGCAAAGCTTAGAACTGCGTACAGTCTTTGTCGAATCAGGACCCTGTTAATCATAGTATAGTCTTGCGAGATGAAAAACGAGGGTTCCTCTCTTGGATCCACGCCTGGCGGTGCGCACTTTCCAGGGGTCCAGTCACACTTTCCTCGCGTTCAGTTCCGCGTGCTTACCGAATTGATGGCCCATCATTCATAGGGCGTTCCGCGACACGGGCGCGGGGAGCAAGCCATCGACAGGTTCGAACATGAAGGCCATGTTCACGCTGCTCAGCGTCCAGCCCAAGGTCCAGGTCAGTCACTCCCTCCCCTACACCGTGTCACAGATCGTCCCAGAATTTTCCAGCGCAAGGTTCAGGTCAGTCACTCCTTCCTGCACACAATGTCACAGAGCCTCCCAGAATTCGCCTGTGTCCCACTGTGGCCTGCTTGTTTTGAGTGAGGCGCGATACAGCCTTCGTTGTTGGCGCGCCCATAAAAACAATAATCATCAATTGATTTGAGTGATTGCCTCTGTGCACATGATGACAGGATGGTGGCAGCCTTCCACCTCTTTTGAGCTGCTACTGAGGCCCTGACGCTACCACCAGTTCCTCCAGAGTGATCGCTGCACCAGACTCCTAGTCGGATGGAGGGAAATCAACAACAAACAACAATAGCCGCTGCTACTGAGCTGACTGACACCCACTCCGTGCGTCCCGGCAGAACAAGCTGCAGGCGCCGGCGCTGGTGGTTACCCCGGAGACGGCGTCCATCACGTTCGACGACGTGGCCTTCCGCTACCTGGGCGACCAGGCGATCCTGCGCGACCTTAACTTGACCGTGCCGGCCGGGCACAAGGTGGCGCTCGTCGGTGGATCAGGATCAGGGTAGGTGGTGCTGTCTCCAAGAATATTATCTCGCATGCAGCGCTGTCCCAGGGGAGACTAGCATTGTGTGTTGTGGCAGAGGTCCTCACACGCCGGGAGCTCCTCACACTCGCTCTCTTATGGGGAACTCATCAAGCACTGGCGGGCGCTGCCTCAGGGGTACCTACTGGAGGAGGAGTAGAGGGCATCATCTTTGCTTATTGGCTCTGAAAGGGATCCCCGCGATCAGTAGATCCCCGCCTCTGTTTGTGTTTCTGTGTACGGAGTTGGAAAATGAGAGCATAATTAGGGCCACAATGTTGTTGCTGTTTTTCTGTGCTGACTTCCCGATCTGTTGCAGAAGAAGTCTTACTTTATTTTATTATTAAACCGTCAGTCACAATACATGTTCTGATCCCTCTTTCAGAAAGTCGACGATAATCCGCCTTCTGTACCGGTTCTTTGAGCCCCATTCGGGCACAGTCTCGATCAACGGACAGAACATCCAGAACGTAGACCTCGAGTCCCTACGGAAGGCGATCGCCGTCGTGCCTCAGGTCAGCGCTAAGTGTATGTGTGTGTGTGTGTGTGTGCGTCTGCCCGTGTGCCCGTGTGCCCTGCCCTAATTCAGCCTCTACGCTTCGCCGTTAGCTATTCTGCTTTAAAGGGACACTGCCTCTTCCAGATGATATCGCAAAAACATGCTAAAACAAGTCTAAGGGACTAAATATTATTTTAAATCGTCCTCTTATGCAGACTTGTATACGATTCATTATTTTTCGAACGATTCAATCACGACTCAAAATCTACGTTAGTTTGATTCAATCACGACTCAATCAGACATTCAAAAGTTAGCATTCGCATTCAATCAAAGACTTTTAACCGGCAACAATGCGTTCTCGTCTTTCGTGGTGACGTCAATGGCGCCGCACAGCCGCTGTCTGCGTCGGGCACCTCCGCCCCCGCGCGGCCGCATAACACAAATACATTTGCAACTTAGAACTGAGAAGTGATTTAATATTGATCTGCATCGGTATTCATATGTGGAAATTGTTGATGGATATTACCACTTGGTTTAAAACTTGAAGTTTTGAAGGCTCCTTTTGAACTTAAAATGCGTGTTGATTGAGTCGCTAACCCGACTCAGTCAGCTCTCTAAATATTTGTCGTCGATTCAATCGTGGCTTCTTCATGAGCTTATCGATTCAATCACGACTCAAAGCCAAGTCCTAAAAAATGTGAGCGACTCAATCAGTTTGAGTCGCAGAAATACTTGATTCATGAGCGCGACTAACAGAGTTGGAATCGTATACAAGTCTGCTCTTATGGTCACCAAGCAGCGCAAATACAAAAAAAACATTTGTTCATAATAATATAAAAACGGTTTGCGATTTCTACACACCATAGATAATAGGCAGATGAGCGCAAATTCAGCGCAGTTTAACCATTCTCGTATTAGAAACAACACTGTAGAGGGGAGTACTTTAAACAATGTAAACAATCCGATACCAAAAAACCTCGGTTGAAAAAAAAACTTAATCAATAGCTTGAAGCTTAAACCCTTTGGTAAATCTGTTTCCAAAAACCCTTCGGCACAAATATTCCTTCATAGGTGGCAATTTCCTTCATGCCTATTATTGAGCATAATCAGCCGGATAAGAATTTAACATGATATTATCTTTGGTAGAATGCTTAGCAAAAAAATATCCACTATTTTCCATAGTTGCACAAGGCTGCAATTTAATTGATTTTGTTACGTAGCGGTGGGCGGAACTCGGTCCAAGCTCATTTGGCTGGAATACAACTAACTTTGAACAATTATATTAGGCCACGGGCGGCGAATTAAAAAAAAAAAAAAAAAAACGACTCATGGTGCTTATCAATCCGATTGTTCTTCAAACATTTCAAATTTTACTTTGAAGACAGTGTCCATTTAAAGCCTTGTGTTGACTTGGTTTGCCTACTTGTCTTCTTGCGTTAGTGTGTAACGCAGGGCACCTATACACTGCGGTACTCCAAAAAAAGGATTATACCTAGAAATATATATAAAGACTAAACCATACCAAAAAGTGAAGGTCACAACCAGAATCTAATAAATATACCAGGAATGTTAGCATCTTACTAGCGGCGTGTATGGCGCTTTTGTTTCGATCAACAACCTCATATATAAGCGTAATGGTAAGCATTGTCCCTGCGACCCCGATTGGCCGAGTTGTCTTATGACGGCGGCCATCTTGGCACTTACAAAAGTAGTCCGCGGGTGGCGCGATTGCATACTTTGGCTAATAACTCGAGAACCGCTGGTTGGGCTTGACATTTTGATCCCAAAAATCGAAATAAATACGCTCAACCCTTATTTCTATGATACAAATTTGATATATTTCTTTGAAGAAAGTCTCGAAAACTTGGCTTGAAAGTGGCATTTTAACATGTAACCCTATGGGCCAAGAAGAGAAGTCACGCCCATGCTACCATATAACTTTGGAACCCCCCCCGTGTGTAACGTGCTTCGTTGGGAAAGGGCTGTTTGCTGTCTTATATGACAGGACGTATATAAAACCTGGCATAACAAGCTATGTCTATTGTCTACGCAGGACTCTGTGCTGTTTCACGACACCATCTACCACAACCTGGCGTACGGTGACCTGAGCCGACCACGGGAGGATGTGTACGAGGCTGCCAGGATGGCCGACCTACACGACTCCATCCTCACCTGGCCGAACGGATACGACACCCAGGTGAGTGTCCCCACCGTCCCCTACCGCTGGGGAGGGGCTGACTGTGACACGTCTGGTGAATAGCTGGAGTTATATGGTGATGACGTGGCATGTGACGTGATGATCTAATGTCATATTGTGATATGGTCATGCATTAAGCTGTTCACTGCTCTGCATGTAAGTAATTTTACGTGACAAGCTATGTTCCTGTTCTTTATTTTACTTGTTTGCCGTCTCAGTTACGTTCAGTTTCTTCTTGGTTCAGCTTAAGTGTCAAATAAGCAGCTCCATGTCTGAACTGCGCCTTGTTGAACCGCTCGATACACCGCCGTCTCAAGTCTCCACCCACTGCGGGTATCTTCTGACCGTGTGTACCGCCGATCTCAGGTGGGAGAGCGGGGTCTGAAGCTGTCGGGAGGTGAGAAGCAGAGAGTGGCGATCGCCCGCGCCATCCTGAAGGACTCGCCGATCCTCATCTTCGACGAGGCCACGTCCTCGCTGGACTCCATCACAGAGGGGGTGAGTCAGGGGCAAATCCAGGGGACCTGAAACCAGGGGCGCGTGCCCCCCCGAAACATCTGAATCCCTTTTCGGCGCGCGCCGAAAAGGGCCGACGAGACTGCGCGAAGCGCAGTATCATCGTCTCTTTAAGAGTCTGGAGATTACGCAAAGCGGTCTATAGAGTTTAGAGTACTTCAGAGGCCCTCGAATGCCACCAGGGCCCTCTCTAAAAGACCAGAGGGACCCTGAGTCCTGAGTGGGCCCTTCATTAGTCAGAGATAGCCCTTGTCGGGCTTGAAATGGGCCTGTGCCTGTTTAAGAGAACCCTTTACAGGCCTCAGATGGCCCTAAGCCGGTCTGAGAGGGCCCTTACTAGGCGATAGAGGACCCTATACCGGACACCAGGCGAGCTATTTGGGCCCTCCTGAGCCAGAGGCCTGGTCTGATCCCTCTCATGCCTGGCAATGGCCCTCTAAAACGGACGGAGGGTCATTCAAGTCTGGCAATGACCCTCTAAGGCTTAGAAAGGGTCCTCTCAGGCCCGCCGATAGTACTCGCAAAGAGACTGAGGAACCTCTCTTATCGACCTTAGGATCATAGGTAGAGTTTCCTATTCAAACGATGGGGCCACCGCCCCACCAACTTCTGTCAGGTTTGAACGTTTCCTGGCGTTATAATTACCACTTCTCACTCCAGCCTTTCAAAACCAGGCAATGCGAATATTTTGCCCCACCAACTTTTTTTGAAAGCTTCACCCATGCTCTCACACCGGCACAGGACCCTCTCAGAACGACCGAGGGCCCTTTCAGATCTACCGATGGTCCTCCAAACCAGCATGGGGCGCTCTCAAGTCTTGCAAGGGCCCTACAAGACTGACAGGGCCCGGGGCGTCGCCGATGGGGGAGGTCCGGACCCCTCTCTCAGAAGGCTGGGGTCGACCCCCCTACTTTTGGCGGGAAAAGTTAACAGTTAATCGTACAAATTGGCTTTGCAACTGTCAAAATTCATCCATCCACAGTTTGAATCTGGACAATTTTGCGCCGCTTTGCGGTATGACACAAGTTTCGCAATTGCCGTCATTTTAGCCGACCCCCCACTCAAAATTATAAACGGCGACGCCCAGCAAGGCCCCTCCTTACGGTCTGTCAAGGGGCTTCTCGAGACCGGCATGGACTCTTCAGATCTGCACGAGGGTCTCTCTAGGCTTGTCAAGGCTCTCATACCTTGAATTACACCCTCGGCCCAGACCTTCACCTTGAAAAAAAAATCCAGACCTGCAAAAAGATGTTCCGGGCCCTTTTTCGATCTCGTGAGTGTGTCGCGTGTGATGCGTCTGATGTTGCCCCCGATTTGTTTTCCTGGATCCGCCCCTGGGGTGAGTAGGCTGCGTGGACTCCAGTACAATCACAAATACACTGCTATAACGACTGTGTTCCAATATATTGTCAAACATAGAATGCGATTCGTGTTACATAGGTGCACTTCGCGTAGTATCTCCGCATTTCATCCGATATTTATATTGTTATCACCTGTACGATGACAGCCAGTAACTCTCGGACCCGACATTTTTCACGATCGACCCTTGCCACCATAACTGCAACGTTCGGGGTAAACCTGGGAGCACCGCCCACTGGAAAGCACCGCCTTTGGAAGTAGCTGGAAAGCGAAAAAGCGTAGATTATCAGCTGTGGGTTATTTAAGGTCAGATCATGGCAGGTACGCAGGGTGTGTGAATAGATCCATTTTTTTACTGATGCATAAAGTGAAGTTTAAATTTCACGACCAATTTGTAAGACATTATAATATGTTAACTTATCGCCTTTTACCATCCGGACCGCAGCATACAGCACCTTTGAACGCAGAATGATGCTTCTTTGCATTGGCGTTCGGCGAGGCACGCCGTGTTTTCTAATGTCGCCGGTTGTGACGTAGCATGCCATGAAATGTACCTCTGCTGGATGTGGAGCACCGCCTAGGCCGGGCGCCGCCCCGCAGGTGGGCAGGGCGCCGCCCCTGCAGGTGGGCAGTGGTTCGCTATGCGGATAGTTTAGATCAGTGGCCCTCAGCGGCCAGGGTACGTCACCATCTTTTGATGATCAGAATGACTCGTTACCCCTTCCCCTCCCGCCATTGCAATGATGGAGGGGGGGGGGGCAATGCATTGGGTAGTCCGCAGTTCTCGACTGCAAGCCTAAGCGGTACAGCATGGTTACAGGCGTGTACGTGCAGTGCCATCTAGGGACAGGAATTTAAGTAGACATTTTTGTTGTTGCTTAAAGTCTTTAGCAATGTTCCCAGCGTAAAACAACACTAAGATGACACAAAGCTGATGACACAAAGCCATCAGCTTTGTGACACAAAGCTGATGACCAGTTATCATTGATTGGTGTTTATGCTCTGTGATATTGTGCTGACGGTGAAGCAGACGCCGGGATGGATGTGTGTGAACTGTGCGTCATTGTCAGACTAATCACTATAATTTCCCACTTAGCTGCCCAATCGTCATTATGGTAGTTGAAGGTTACATTACTCCAAGTGGGGTAACTACCCTTATTTACAAATCGCTAATACATATGTAATTAGTTTGGAAGTGTTGTGATAATTCGCGATACTTATATAATATATTATGCTGTTTATGCTCGCAATCGATGAGGAAAATGACACAAAAAAGCTCGAGTCCCCAGATTTGAAATATTAGGCTGATCCCTCTCTCCAGAATCGGAGCCATCTTCTCTTGACGTTCCCGTTTCCAAGGCATATGCTAACTGCAGTAACTTAGTAAGAAAGTGCGCCTACACCAGTCGTACATGCTTTGGCTCATTTTCTTGCTAACACGGTTTTCTGGATGGTCATCCCCGCTCCAACTTTTGACCTGGTAAAAATGCAAGCTCTCATCTTACTGCCTCATGTACGCATGAAGTTCTGCGCAAACGAGTTCGTAGTACAACATATCACAGGGAAATTACCGATGTCAGTAACGCTGCTTCGATATCATGCACACATATACAAAATATCGCAACAGATCTTAGGGGGAGGGGGATGTTCACAGGCCTTACCCTATCACTAACTGCGCTAATATTCTCGAGCGTACCGACGTCAGTGTTCTCCTCTGTCCCCCGGCAGAGCGTGTCCTGGCCCGTTCCTAGCCTCTGTCCCCCGGCAGAGCGTGTCCTGGCCCGTTTAGCCTCTGTGACCCAGCAGAGCGTACCCTGTCCCGCTCAGCTGTCCCACTGTTAACACACAGCGCCTCCTGTCGACAGAACATCATGGACGCACTGCGTCGCGCCACCAAGGGTCGCACGTCCATCTGCATCGCGCACCGACTCTCCACCGTGCTGGACGCCGACCAGATCCTGGTCCTCGGCGAGGGTCGCGTCGTGGAGAGGGGCACGCACGCCGAGCTGCTGCGCAACCCCAGAGGCCTCTACACGCGGCTCTGGCAGTCACAGTACCACAACGGCGAGGTATGACGGCGCCACTTTCGACTCTGGCGTAAAGGAGCTTCGCGCATGCTCACGGGCGGCCCGAAGTTGCTGTTATTGAGCTGGCTGAGGTAAAGGCCGTGTGTGGGGGGGGGGGGGTACCGGCGAGAAGCAGTCGAATTAGATGGTGGCAGCGTGGTAGGCCTACCGAACGTGTGATATGTGAGGACAACTATGTTCAGGAGAGTTTACGAGCGTCATATAATGCCTGATAAACTAATTGGCAGCAGGCATCGTGTTATATGTTCTAACCATTATTGGCCGAGGACAGAAAACGTGAAATGTTTACCTCGGTTCTTACGGCGAGTTTCGGAAACGTTCTCTGCATTGTGTCTCACACTTCGTTCGATAATTGGCCGAGACAGTTGAATCCAACAGCACAGCTATGTACCCCTCACAATTATCTATCTTATTTATTGTAGTTAATGGATATAAATTATTTTAACACAACACTTATAAGACATATCAATCACAATACTCGGGTGATTGATCATTTTTAATTCACATTATCTCAATGAATTGCAATTCTAACCATTTTCGAAGCCGTCAACCAACACCGTCTACTATTGTATTAGCCTGTCAGAAGTTGCCAGGATTTCGAACAAACCATTGCCTCATATGTCTATGTCTCAGATATGAAAATTGAACACGGACTCCAAGTATGATGTGCACCACTGTGCTAGTACATTACTGTTTAAGCGGGTAAATGGCGAAATGNGGTCTGAACAGGATGAGAAGGGAGCACAGAGCAGCGGAGGATGCTCACCGGTCTGAACAGGATGAGAAGGGAGCACAGACCAGCGGGGGATGCTCACCGGTCTGAACAGGGTGAGTAAAGGAGCACAGACCAGCGGGGATGCTCACTGGTCTGAACAGGGTGAGAAGGGAGCACAGACCAGCGGGGATGCTCACCGGTCTGAACAGGATGAGAAAGGCGAGCACAGAACCGCGGAGGATTGCTCACCGGTCTGAACAGGATGAGAAGGGAGCACAGAGCTGTGCTGACTGATGACCTGGCGTCACAGGGACCTGGCGTCCAGCGGGGGATGCTCACCGGTCTGAACAGGATGAGAAGGGAGCACAGAGCTGTGCTGACTGATGACCGGCGTCAAGGGACCTGGCGTCCAGCGGGGGATTCTCACCGGTTGAACAGATGAGAAGGAGCACTAGTGAGCTGTGGCTCCCTTCTCATCTGTTCAGACCGGTGAGCATCCCCGCGGACGCCAGGTCCCTGTTGACGCCAGGTCATCAGTCAGCACAGCTCTGTAGCTCCCTTCTCATCTCTGTTCAGACCGGCGAGCATCCTCCGCTGGTTCTCTGTTTGTGCTCCCTTCTCATTTCCTGTTCAGACCGTGTGAGCATCCCCGCTGGTCTGTGCTCCCTTTCTACACCCTGTTCAGACCGTGAGCATTTCCCCGCTGGTCTGTGCTCCTTTAACTCAACCTGTTCAGACCGGTTGAGCATTCCCTGCTGGTCTGTCCCTCTTCATCCTGTTCAATGACCGTGTGAGCATCCTCCGCTGCTCTGTGCTCCCTTCTCATTTCTCTGTTTCAGAACCTGTAGAATCTGTTCCGCTGGTGTTGGTGTTCTCCCATTCTTCACCCTGTCCTTCAGACCAGTGAGCATCCGGGCTGGGTCCTGTGTCTCCTTTTACTCACCCTGTTCAGACGCCCGTTGAGCATTCAACACCCGGCTGGGGTCGGTGGTGTGGCTCCCTTTCTCACTCTGTTTCAGGTACCGAGCTCGTGAGCATGCGCCCTGCTGGTGGCTGTGCTCCCTTCTGCGATCCTGTTCAGACCGGTGCTAGCATCACCTCCGCTGCCTGTGCTCCCTTCTCATCCTTGTTCAGAACGGTGAGCATCCCCGCTGGTCTGTTGCTCCCTTCGTGGCACCCTGTTTCAAGACCAGTGGAGCATCCCCGCTGTCTGTGCTCCTTTAGCCTCACCCTGTTCCAGACCGTCGTGAGCATCCTCCGCTGGTCTGTGCTCCTTCTCATCCTGTCATGACCGGTGAGATCCTCCGCTGGTCGTGCTTCCCTTCTCATCCTGTTTCCAGACCGGTGAGCATCCTCCGCTGCGTCTGTGCTCCCTTCTAATCCTGTTAGACCGGTGAGCATCCTCGCTGTCTGTGCTCCCTTACTCACCCTGTTCAGGACGAGGAGCATCCTGCGCTCGGTCTGTGCTTCCCCTTACTCACCCTGATTCAGGACCAGTGAGCATCCTTCGCTGGTCTTGTTGCTCCCTTACTCACTCCTGTTCAGACCGGTGAGCATCCCCCGTTGGTCTGTGCTCCCTTCTCATCTGTTCAGACCGGTGACGCATGCCCCGCTGGTCGTGCTCCCTTCTCATCCTGTTCAGACCGGTGAGCATCCTCCGCCCACTGCTCTGTGCTCCCTTCTCATCCTGTTCAGACCAGTGAGCATCCCCCGCTGGTCTGTGCTCCCTTCTCATCCTGTTCAGACCGGTGGAGCATTCCCCCGCTGGTCTGTGCTCTTTACTCACCCTGTTCAGACAGTGGAGCATCCCCGCTGGTCTGTGCTTCTTTACTCACCCTGTTCAGACCGGTGAGCATCCTCCGCTGGTCTGTGCTCCCTTACTCACCCTGTTCAGACCGCTGAGCATCCTCCGCTGGGTCTGTGCTCCCTTCTCATCCTGTTCAGACCGTGAGCATCTCCGCGGTCTGTGCTCCCTTACTCACCCTGTTCAGACCAGTGAGCATGCCCCGCTGCGTCTGTGCTTCCCTACTCACCCTGTTCAGACCGGTGAGCATCCCCCGCTGGTTGTGCTCCTTTACTCACCCTGTTCAGGACCAGTGGAGCATGCCCCGCTGGTCTGTGCTCCCTTACTCACCCTGTTCAGACCGGTGAGCATCCCCCGCTGGAAGTCGTTTTGTCCCAGCTGGCGGTACTTGGCTGCCGGGGGCTCCTCCTGGATCGCCGCAGGGAAGTCCTCCGGCTCGGGACTGTCCGCACCGCCCAGACTGTCGTTCTTGTGCTCCTTCTTACTGAGCGCCTGCCGGTACACGTGCCACCAGGAGTCAGTGACGTCATCACAGGAAGTGACGTGATAGGGTGAAGGAGCGTGCAGATCATAAGAAAATCTGAGCATGTTTAGCTCCTGGGTAGAATTGAATGTAAAAAAGTGCCAGTAAAATAAATAGCACCATGATGGCAACTGAGACAAATGTCATTGTCAGCGAAAAAATGGAGGGTTGACCTGTAAAATTGCATTTATTGCGTCATGTTTGTCATGTCCCACCACGCTATCGTGAGCTTACATATGTAAAATTAATTATTCAAAGTAAAAGCTGAGAGCTGCAGCGCTAAAACAAGCTGCAAAAATAGTGTAACGGAGTAAAACGCAACCGATGCAGCCTAAACAGAGCAATAAAAAGACTAGGTAAAAATATGTAGTGATCGGTGTTCCCAGAATGGAACATCATTTGCTACCGAATGTGATTATAAATATTGAAAGTTGACAGTTGTGAATTATTCATACTCTACCAGCCATTTCTGGTGGGCAATGATGGCATCGCAACCCAATTAACCAATTTAGCAGTACCTACAAACATATTATCCCAATCTGATGAGCAATGGTGGCATCGCAACCCTATTAATAAATTCAGCAGTACAGTAAAAAAAAAATACGTGACTGACAGTCTCAGATAAAAAAGAGAGCGAGTCATGCAACTAAACACACTTATGCGGTGTGATATGAACAACCTAAACTGCAAACTTGTGCATTTTTGGTACACCTTTTCTTAATGCGAGGCGGCATCTGTTCAGTTCAATTCGGAATGTCTTATTTAAAACGACAGCATGACATACTGTTTGACGTATGTGCATCTCACATCGGCGTAACACACTCTCGCGGCAAAGGGCATTACAAATTGACAGCACGCACGGTGCACTGTCAATGTTTAATGCCCTTTGCCG
>VOPJ01001960.1:20000-28653 GCA_014673585.1 Semibalanus balanoides | reverse complement strand
CGGTCTGGACTGGTGCAGTGTCGGGCTTATTGACACATTGCATTTGAGTCGGTCATTATGTAAAAAAGGCTGTGCGTCACAGTGATGAACAGAGTCGGTCATGTGAAAAAGGCTGTGCGTCACAGGGACGAACAGAATGGTAAGGTTTCCTCTCCTGGCCTTTATCCGCGAAATGGGCATCCGGGACGATATTTGAATCCTTTAAGGCTGCTGCAATGATCCAAACTGACGCTGCTGCAGTGATCCGAAATTAAAAGGACGCCACTGTTCATACCTATATGAGCGAGGTCGGCTGCGCCCGGCATTCACCGAGCAGCGTGTGGCAGCGCCGGACCGTGAATACAGCTAAGAACGCTACAATGCACGCAGACGCCTTCAATCTGTTCATACTAATGCAATATTGTGTACAAAGTACCTATATAGGGCTGTAGCTTGGTGTGAGACCCCGCGACCGGCATGTCCTCGCCAAAAATATGTATTTAGCGACGTTCGATTAATAACTCTGTAGATATTAATAACTCTAGTAAAGCATGCACGGAATGATGCAGATTGCAGACAGGAGCGAATTATTGCATTTGTGTCCGGCAACTGATAAGCATGGTTGTTAGTTGCAAAAGTAAAACAATACATATCCTGCACCTTTCTGTGGCTCTTCGTGAGTACAGCTGTTAAGTCTCGACGCGCTTAATAACTCAGATGCCTTTGAGTAAAGGTAGAAGACTCGTGGAGCAGACTATAGTTGCATTGAAATCGGTTTATAAGCATGGCTGCTGTGTTGGGTCAATAATACATCTATTTTTTGGCCCCCTTTTTCCTCTTTACCAAATATTTATGTTTTTTTAGAAATGTATACCGTGATGAGAGGCATCAAACGCCGTTTGATTTTCGAAAATCGGACAGGTAGATCTCGAGATCTCAAGGGGTGGCTGAAAACAACCCCCTGCCACTAATAGGGGTAGCCAGGAGCCTGCCACTAATAGGGTTAACTGGTAACCACCTCTCTCTCCTTCGTGGACTTCTCAACAGCCGGATGAAGCATCTCGTCCAGCTTTGGACGGTATTGTCATGCATGACGTCACGGCCCATGACGTCATGGCAGCTGGTGACTTACTCCAAATAAGGCTTAATACCCGGACAGCCGAAGCGCAGTCGGAATTATGCAGCTCGTATGTTCCGTGCGCGGCTGACGAGGCAAGGTCTGACCACTAACCAGTGACCAGTATACGAACTACAGACCACTGACCAGTATACGGAGAGGCGGACGAGGTCAGGTCTGACAGACCACTGACCAGTATACGGATAAATCCGTCCATCTGACTGGTCATCGTGGTTCAGAGATGCTTTCCTACCTTCCGCAGCTTGGCACATATGTCAGGAAAAGCTACTTTATCTACACAGTCATTTACCAACAGGCAGCCAGGAGTGAGACGATCTCTCCGGTCAAATGGCTCACATGTCTTACATTGATGCCATACAATGTAAAGGCCATGATGCTTTAAAGTTGCTTTCGTTTTCTGAGCCCGTGTGTTTTAAAAATGGCTTGTATTCGCTTTGCATCAAGCTTGTTCACTTACCAATG
Organism: Semibalanus balanoides; assembly: GCA_014673585.1. Classification (NCBI taxonomy): domain Eukaryota; kingdom Metazoa; phylum Arthropoda; class Thecostraca; order Balanomorpha; family Balanidae; genus Semibalanus; species Semibalanus balanoides. Next base: position 27,074 of record VOPJ01001960.1, on the reverse strand, counting down.
ACGCGAGCTGGATTAATGCATTGATATTTACAAGTGAAACTTCTGGACCTGAGTGCATTGTTAGGACTTAGCCCTTAGGAGTCTAGGCCTTCAAGGGAAAAACATGGTTGTACGTTGGCGCACACCGTTCCTTTGTTAACTTGATAACACCGTATTTCAAAACTTGTAAACGATACCTTAACAACATGAACGTTTTTATGGTAAAAGCTTTCGGGCACGACATTAAGTACAAGACTAAGCTTCTTAAAATAAGCTTATTAAAAAATGTTGTTACAAAGAAATAAGCTTCTAAAACCATTTCCACGGTTTGGTTGGGTCGCATATATGTAGATTTTCACCAAGGATTCCCCCCTAGTTGATGGAAAACCTCGCGACCATTTCACACCTGCTCGGTAGTGAACAGGTTACAAGAGCCAACAAACATACAATGGTTGGCTAATGCATTCTCGTGACGTAAGTTTATAAACATTCTTTCACATTGATTCAGGATGGGAATATACCTACATACTTTGCGATGGATCATGCCAGTACCAGTTCGCCCGAACTAACATAGTTAAGCGAACAGCTGCTGCAGATTGTGACAGATACATGCACCATGAGTCATGAGTCGGGTGAAATTCTGAAGGCTCACGTCATTATCATTTGCATTAGGTGAATATGCTTGGTTGCGATTCCTGGACGGCCTTCAGTAACTTCAGCAGCCAGTGACGGACATCACCGAGTTCAGCAGCTCTGTGACGGACATCACCGAGTTCAGCAGCTCTGTGACGGACATCACCGAGTTCAGCAGCTCTGTGACGGACATCACCGAGTTCGTGGCCGTGGCCGGTGTGTCAGCTGAGGTGACCATCTACGGAAACCTGACGTGCCGTGTCGTGTCTGTCCAGCGATCTGACTCAGATTTCCAGGCTCTGCGGAAAATGTTCAGCGACCTGACTCAGATTTCCAGGCTCTGCTGACAATATTTAACCACCTGACTCAGATTTCCAGGCTCTGCTGACAATATTTAACCACCTGACTCAATTGTAGATTACTCTACATATAATTATATCGCCTTGCATATAACGTTCGAGATAAGAATGTCTGGGAAATGAGAAAGTTGTCTGTCGGTTGAAAACACAAATATGTGAGTGACTGTTCAATATCATCATCATGTACGGATACAATAGGGGGAAGGGGGAAAGGTGTCATTCCCCCAAAAACCGCCTGAAATAGGCTCAAAATTTACTATTTTCGGATATATAAGAAAATCTTAGCAACTTTCACTTATAAAAAAGCAATGTATGTACAGTCGGTCTATTATGTATCTTCCCTTTTTCAGTTTCTAAAACTCATCTAATTTCACTTCTGTGTACACTGTACATGAAGGTCTGATTTAAGGGAACAAGTGGTACCTACCCAGGTAGGAACCACATGTTTCCTTGTATCAGTCCTTCGTGTAGGTACACAGAAGAGAAATCAGATGAGTTTTAGAAACTGAAAATGGGAAGATACATAATAGACCGACTGTACCTACCTATAAGCAAGCGAAATCCGATAAACCTTCAGAACTGTGTGAGACTTTTGGGGATTTCCCCCCATACCACCCGTTCTGGATCCACCTATGATCAACATGTCCTCATCCTCCATGTTATAGATTGTGTTACTGACATAGCTGCACTGTTCCACATCAGTTGATCATGCAGGGTTAAAATGGCCAACGTTTTTTCCCTTCGAATGACGAAAGCAGGAACAACATAACAGACGACGCATTTGCACATTTACCTACTCGCACTTCGAAAAATCACGATTATAACTGTCTGTTGTCGAAATGTCCACTTCTCAGACAAAACAGAACTGTGAAGAGTTGGCAATCTACAATGATCGCCCATCAAATGAAAGCAATCAATATTTAAGCCATCGGGCACAAGTCGATTGTGCTCGAGCCATCGCCACAAATCATCGGGCTCACAGCGGGAAAACACACCTCCCGACACTTATACAGCCTGCTCTCTGTCAGAAAATCGCTAGAAAACTGCAGAGTTATCGTGTGATAGGCAGATAGAAATCCCACTTCTCAGCATTGAGGCGTATCTATTATATGGATAACCCAAGGTAGTCTAAGTGGATAACCAGTGTTGTTGTCAAGCAGTGGTATCGGCACATCCTTATCCTGCGAAATAGCCTGATTAATGACAATCAATTAATAATGCTGTTTTGCACTGAAGAGAAATCCTCGACAGACAGGTACCACGTGCGGTTTGGTCCAGACACGTGCCGTTTGGGTCAGTCGCGCGGGGTGATTGGGCCGATCACGTGCTGAGCTGCTGACCTGAGCCGGTGCAGCTGTGCCGGGCTGCTGACCTGAGCCAGTGCAGCTGTGCCGAGCTGCTGATCTGGACCGGTGCAGCTGTTCCGGGCTGCTGACCTGAGCCAGTGCAGCTGTGCCGAGCTGCTTAGCTGTGCTGGGCTGCTGACCAGAGCCGGTGCAGCTGTGCTGGAGCTGCTGACCTGAGCCGGTGCAGCTGTGCCGGGCTGCTGACCTGTGCTGGTGCAGCTGTGCCGGGACTGCTGACCTGAGACCGGTGCGGCTGTGCCGAGCTGCCTTATTTGTGCTGCCAGCCAATCCTAGATGCGTGACCACGAGGACGAGCGCTCGTCAGAATTTCACCCGAGTCAACGGATGCCCCCAAATGAGGCGATACGTTCAGCTCGGCGTGAGCTCCGCACACTATTCGAGTCAACATTTAACGCTTTATCAGCTCGTCTCAGAAGGCGCTCCTGACGCACGTGTATTCTATTATGGAAGAATGAAGAGCTAAATCATAATTGTAAGGCCTCTTGTTTTTTAAGTTTTAACCAACTTTGCGTAATTACCTTTATTCGCAATCCATAATTAAATTCGAGATAAGCACTTTTCCTGATTGGTTAGATATAGTTAGGTAAAAGCAAACACAGTTTGCTTAGATATTTACCTGCTGTCGTTAAATGCATTAATGCAATATATAGCGGTAATAGGTAATTATAATTAACTTGACCTTGGAAATGTCGCCCCAAATTGTATTACAATATTACGCGGATATTACGCAGTGATAGTTCATGTTCTCTCATTGAAATAACAGGCTCTGACTATCAACAATGCTACTTTGTATAATGTATATGACATGTTTGATGTTTTTGCATTTTGCTGAAAAAAACGGAATCGACTGAAAACTGAGCGGAAAATGAGAAGCATTGTAAATGCTACGTAAATATGGGGTATTGCAACAGCGCTTAACTTACCTGTTGCTGACTACCGATTTATACCTGAAATAGCATTTCGTATTGGTCTGGGTTCATGCAGGATTCTTATGAAAGGATCTCATCTCACCTAGGCCTATCACTTAGGCCAACAATTAAAAATTGTTTGACAGAGATTGACACAGCTCAGACAGCCCTGGCTCAGACAGCCCTGGCTCAGACAGCTGCATCAAACATCCCTGGCTCAATAGCCCTGGCTCAGACAGCCCCTGTTCAGACACCCTGCTCAGACAAACCCTCGGCCAACACCCTCAGACAGCCCCTGGCTCAGACGCCCTGGCTCAGACAGCCCTAGCTCAGACAGCCCCCTGAGCTCAGACAGCCCTGCTCAGACAAGCCCTGGCTCAGACAGCCCTAGCCTCAACAGGCCCTGGCTCAGACAAGCCCTGCCAGACAACCCTGCTCAGACAAGCCCTGGCTCCGACAGCCCTGGCTCAGACAGCCCTGGTCAGACAGCCCTGGCTCAGATAGCCCTGGCTCAGACAGCCCTGGCTCAGACAGCCCTGGCTCAAACAGCCCTGAATCAGACAGCCCTGAATCAGACAGCCCTGATTCAGACAGCCCTGGCTCAGACAGTCCTGGCTCAAACATCCCTGGCTCAGACAGTCTTGGCTCAGACAGCCCTGGCTCAGACAGCCCTGGCTCAGACAGCCCTGGTTCAGGCAGTCCTGTCTCAGACAGCCCTGGCTTCAAACAAGCCCTGCTCAGACAGCCCTGGCTCAGACAGCCTGCTCACGAAAGCCCTGGCTTCAGACACCCTGGCTCAGCACAGCCCTGGCTCAGAACAGTCCTTCTAGACAGCCCTGCTCAAACAGACGGCTCAGACAGCCCTGAGTCGGTATAGGCCCCTGTCTCAGACAGCCCTGCCAGACAGCCCTGTCAGACGTTCCCTGGCTCCGACAGCCCTGGCTCAGACAGCCCTGGTTCAGACAGCCCTGGCTCAGACAGCCCTGGCTCAGACAGCCCTGGCTCAGACAGCCCTAGCTCAAGACAGCCCTGGCTCAGACAGCCCTGGCTCAGACAGCCCTGGCTCAGACAGCCCTGGCTCAGACAGCATTGCAGTCGCTGCCCAGAAACGAAGGAGCTTGACATGACGTGGTGCCAGTGGCCAGTCTCCGATGGCCAGATATATTATTGTCAGTATATCAGTTACTATACAGCCTGTTGGGACTCAGGACATATTAGGCGAATATGGGGCACGGTGCGCTTTCTCCCCTGCTGTCTGTATGTGTGTGTGTGTGTGTGTGTGTGTGTGTGTGTGTGTGTGTGTGTGTGTGTGTATGTGTGTGGGTGTGGGCGGCCCAGGTAGCTGCAGGATTGACGTGTGTCGGGATACGGGTCAGGTTCGATCGGAGCCGATAAAACCCACAGCGCAACCTTGCCGGCAGCCGCCACACGCTGCTGGGGTCCATTGGTAAAAACAGAGGTTAGGAAATCACCACTAATGAACAAGAAGTGCAGCAGGCGGACAAAAGAGCCGGGGAGATGATATCTGTGACGGATATAGATGTTTGCACAGGAAACGGTCAGCCGGGCCGTGTGGGACAATCGGGGCGAGCTCGGCAGAGTGAGTTCTGGCCCGTGAAAGTGTGCTTTACCTGGAAGGGAGCAGTGGTATTTTGACATGCAGTTAGCCCGCAGAGTGTGTTATCGGCGCCCGGCCGACTGAGAGTGGAGCAGAGCACTTTCCATTTGCAGCGTCGCTCAAAATGATTTTTTTATTCAGGACCTACGTCATTCGGTGCGTCATACTACGTCATTCGGTCGTTTTTACAATTTGATCTGACTTTGACCTCGGTTCACAAGAGAAACTAGTTTAAATATAGTGTAACTCGCATTGCACAACACCACTAATGGAAAACTACACTTACAGTGTTGATTCTGAGTGTCCTGAGCTGGCTGGTGGGCCAGCATGAATCGGGCGGCCAAGCATAATGTAAACGTGTCGCTGTGGTTTGATTATTTGGCTTTGCTAGTACAACAACGGTTGGCGATCACGGGCCGGAGTGCGGAGATGTCCTAACCAGTGTGCATGGCTGAATGTTAAGTAACGAAGCTTCTAATTGCTGCTACGGAAATGACCAATGTAATAACTGTTTCATTTTCTATTTCATGCTGACGAAACATGGCAACCTGTGCCGATTGCAGCTCTATATCTTTCCACTCTAAATATGAACCTTCAACCTTAACACGGAAGACGTATTCTTCCATATTCAGGAGAATGGTGATTAAAGCGCTGTTCCGGTACACTGTGATTGAAAGTGGGCAGACAATTGACATCAGTATTGTCATTGCATTAAATGTCCGTGTTACGATATCGTCCAGGTGTGAGAAGGTCAGAGATCAGATAAATGGCTTATGCCAACTGTAAAAGGCTCTACCTATATCAACCGGCCTGGTGATATATACTGTCTACAGACACAATTCAGTCCCAGATGGTGTCAAGGCTAAAGCGATGTAATATTTGAAGGTGACCGTGCGGTTTACGGTGGGGTGCTTAGCTCTCCCGTTAAGTATATCGATGAGAGTGACATCATTATCACCGTATTTACATACCATGGACATTGGATTGACGCTATACACAACGTCTTAATCAAAACTACATCTCTGAAGGATGACCATGTATGTATACAATCAACATATTTGCACGATCAAAATGTAATTATTTTACAATGTATGCAAATATGACCAAATACGGTACTCGCTACAGAGGTCAGGATAAGAGCAGACGGCCGCGGGCGACATTCTGAGTCATAGCGACATGTGATATGTTCAGATTGGCGGACACAGGACGGACGGACGGACGGCTGGGCTGGTGAGTCACATCGTCACAATCATCACATCGTATCGACAGGCCGAATCCGGGTTATCTATCGGAGCAGCACTCAGCAGAGTCCAGACACAGCTCCCCACGGCGCAGCTTGAGTCACGGCAGCAGCCGCCACTGTCCGGCCTCAGAGGCGAGTACTCACGACGCAACTTGAGTCACGGCAGCAGCCGCCACTGTCCGGCCACAGAGGCGAGTACTCACGGCACAGCTGAGTCACGACAGCAGCCGCCACTGTCCGGCCACAGAGGCGAGTACTCACGGCGCAGCTGAGTCACGGCAGCAGCCCACTGTCCGGCCACAGAAGGCGCGAGTAGTTACTCACGGCACAGCTTAGTCACTGCACAGCCGCCACTGTCCGGCCACAGAGGCGAGTACCCACGGCACAGTGATCAACGGCAGCAGCGCCACTGTCCGGCCACAGAGGCGAGTACCACGGCACAGCTTAGTCACGCAGCAGCCGCCCACTGTCCGGCCACAGAGGCAGTACTCACCGGCGGCAACTGAGTCACGGCAGCACCGCCACTGTCCGGCCACAGAGGCGAGTATCACGGCGCAGCTGAGTCACGGCAGCAGCGCCCACTGTCCTGGCCACAGAGGCGAGTACCACGGCGCAGGCTTAGTCACGGCAAGCAGCCGGCCACTGTCCGGCCAGAGGCGATTACTTCACGACGCAACTTAGTCACGGCAAGCACAGCCGCCACTGTCCGCCACAAGAGGGCGAAGTACTCACGGCGCAGCTGAGTCACGGACAAGCAGCCGCCACTGTCCGGCCACAGAGGCGAAGTTACTCACGCACAGCTGAGTCACGGAGCAGCAGCCGCCACTGTCCGGCCACAGAGGCGGAGTACTCAACGGCACGCTGAGTCACGGCAGCAGCAGCCACTGTCTGGCCACAGAGGCGAGACTCACGGCTCAACTGCAGTCACCGGCAGCAAGCCGCCACCTTCCGGCCACAGAGGCCGAGT
>VOPJ01001960.1:0-15000 GCA_014673585.1 Semibalanus balanoides | reverse complement strand
ATGTCACCAAATTGATTGAGCTTGAACATGGAACAAAATGGCGGCTCATGAAGGAAAATAGGTACACGTAGTATATTTTTCCAGCGAAGAATTGATGAGTGGTACTGTACCTGGGTGGTACTGTACCCTGCTATCTGAAGACAGGGGAGGCGTCTCCCCCTTGGTGCCGCCACTGGTCACGGCTGCTTCACTGAGGCACTGAATCCAGTAAATACCGGACACCAGATCGTATGGCTCGGCCGGGCGCTCAGTCTTGATCAATGACGCGCTCCTAGTGTGTCCAATCGAATCGGCGCAGCCAGCGCCACTCCGGCTATTTGTCCTGGTGGGTAGCTGTTAGGTCAACGATGTGCCGGTACTGTGAGTGCCGTTTGGACTGGTCAGCGGTCGGTCCTGGGTCCTCAGCTGTCACCACCATCTGAATATCCGGCAGTTCGACTCTCATCTCTCCACCCTCTTCGAACCTTGCACTTATTGCAGACTGCCCCTCTGACTGACGTTGACGATTCGACTGAGCTGACTGACTCTGACTGAGCTTGCTTGCTTTGACTGAGCTGCTGTTGGACTGAGCTGCTTTACTGACTGAGCTGCTGCTCTGACTGAGCTGGCTGCTCTGACTGAGCTGCTGCTCCTGACTCGGCTCGCTCGATGAGCTGCTGCTCTGACTGAGCTGCTGCTCTAGACTTGAGCTCCCCTCTGACTGACAGCGTGCTCTGACATGAAGCTGCTTCTCTAAAACTGAGCTGCTGTCGACGAGTGCTGCCTGCTGAGCTGCTGTTTTTCTGACTGAGTCTGTCTGACTGAGCTGCTGTTCTGACTGAATGCTCGTTCTGACTGCTGCTTGCTACTGACTGGCTGCTGCTCTGACTGAGCTGGCTCCTGATGATGTTGCTGCTCTGAACTGGTGCTGCTCTGACTGAGCTTTCCTCTGACTGAGCTGCTGCTCTATGATGCTCTCTGACTGATGCTGCTCTTGACTGAGAGTGCTTGACTTGAGCTGTGTTTTCTGACGAGTCTGCTGCTCTACTGAGCTGCTGCTCTGTGGCTGACTTTCTACTGGCTCTGCCTCTGACTGACTGTTGCTCTGAATAGCTGCGTTCTGACTGGCTCTGTTTGACTAGCTTGCTGCTTGGACTGAGCTCTGCTCTGATGGCTTGCTGTTTCTGACTAGCTGCTGCTCTGGACTGAGCTTGCTGTCGACTACTGCTGCTCTGACTGAGCTGCTGCTCTGAATGAGCTGCTGTTCTGACTGAGCTGCTGCTCTGACTGAGCTGCTGCTCTGACTGAGCTGCTGCTCTGACTGAGACTGACCTCCTCTGACAGAGAGCTGCTCCTCTGACTGAGGAGTTGCTCTGACTGGTCACTGACGTGACCTACATTTATTACCGTTCGGTTTATTGATAACGAAGGAACAATCTTTTCCTCTATTAACTCAATTATTTCAAATGTAAGACATTGAAGCCAGAGCACTGTGGTGACTGGTGAATTTTCCGATTTAGCCCGCATGATGTCCGGAAGCATGTTTTTAGAAGAAATATTTTCCTATTACCGATACCAATTGGAAAAACCACCTTGTGTTTTTCGGATACAACGCGTTGCTCTTGCATTCTTGCGCAACCTTGCTCGTTAAAGACGCTCAAACGTGGCAAATTTGGAAAAATAGTTGCATTCAAGATAGTGGCGTTAGTGCCGCATTTGGCCCCAAGCAATGCATTGCTTTGCAACTGCCACCATTATTTATATTATTAGTTATGGTTTAACGCATTTTTTCATAATTGTAATTGTAATTATAATTATAATTGTAATGTAATTTTGATGTAATTGTTGACGCAAAATTTGCTTTCAGCGCTATAAAGTACACCAGGATACATTTTGGGTGTCGTTTGCGACCCCGGTGAATTTATGCGGAAGGGAAAATGTCCGGCTCATATGGCCTATGCTTCCAAAAACATAAAATGCAACGTGTTTTCAAAATTATTATTGCTTAGGGGAATTTTTAGCCAAAATTCGCTTTCAGTGACCAAAAGTACTTCTTGGTACGTTTTGGGTGTCGTAAGCAGCCATCGTGAATTTATGCGCGCTAAATCGGAAAATTCACCACTGTGCAGTAGGTTGTCCCTAAAAAAAATTGTCCGTGCAAGCTGTCCACCCAAAACGGGGTGTTCCTTTACACAAAGAATATTCTTACCAAGTCTGTCCCCCTTCTTTGAGTTTTGGTCTCCCCCCGGCCTTCAAAAGTCAGTGGCCGCTATGTAAAAGGTCAAAAATAAAAGTCGTCGTACAGACTACAGAGTGCAGACCTCGGCGTGTGCTCATTTGAAAGCTCTTGTTAGGCAGACTACACTCGTAAAAAGCAAAACGCTCTACATTCAATAGTTTTCGTTTTATTAGTCATAAACTTGTACCAAAACCAAACTTTAGTGTATAGTACCTAAAACATGCTTTTGTAGAGGTTTATGACTCATAAAACGAAAAGTATTAAATTTAGAGCATTTGGACTGAATAAACGTGTGTTCTACTCAGCAAGAGCTTTCAAATTAGCACAAACTGAGGTCTGTACGATGACATTGATTTTTGACCTTTTACATAGGGGCCACTGACTTTTGAAGGCCCGGGGGACCAAAACTCAAAGGAGGGGGGCAAAACTTGGTCAGCATATTTTTTGTGTAAAGGAGCACCCCGTTTTGGGTGGACAGCTTGCACGGATATTTTTGTGTTTGGGGGGACACCCTACGGTGTGCAGTGTGTCAACAGGTGTTGTCTCAGTTGATAAGACCACTCGTTTCTCTTCTAGAGCCACGATTAACGGATCGTTGAGTCACAGCACGACTCTTAACTATATAAGGTAGTTTTGATAACAGCTAGCAGATAGGGGCATAATTGACCTTCAGTCCTAGGTGACCTCTGTACAGTACGATCTCTACCAGAGTTAACAAAGCATCCACCCAGTCCCAGACAGCTTGCACACTGCACAGTCATGCTCATTGTGGCTTGTGTCTGAACAAGCTATCATTCGCAACAGTGAAATATATACTCCTTATCAAATGAAAGGCGTGTGCTGGACAAGGCACATTAGACACTGTGTTCAGCCATTCATCATGTATAGCATTTAGGTCGTGAACAAGGGCGTCGTCACCTTCCGAAAGTTGAGGGGGACGGAGGCATATGGAAGTGGAATCTTTCCATGCAACGCCCCTAGGCGTAATGTTAAAATCCGAAAACATTAGGGGGACGCCTTCCACTTGGGGACACCCCCCCGTCCCCCAGTTTTCGACGCCCATGGTTGTGAACATTTATAGCTCTCGTGCATTTTGACCGTGAACAATTGTCCACAGTTAACGCAGTACGGATACAGTAGCACAATTATGCTCATACTTTGTTACCCAATACCCAGATTTCTGCACTACAACTCCTCAGTTGACTGCATTTGAAACTAGCTGACAATATTTTGATATATATTATTTGTTTTAGGAAACAACTTAATACTTGATACACTTTATAATACTTGTACGGTTGTACCTATTATACTTACTTGTTTATACACATGTTTGGGCTCATCGATATCCCTGCCTATATTTGCTTATGTTATTATTAAATCACAACAAAGATACAAATGAGCAGTTTAGACTGTCATCTTTTACTAAATTGATGATAGATATTTATACACATAGCATTCCTTGCATTTTATTGCATGATAATATGGCAAGTGATTCTAAACGGAAACCCAACTTTGCATTGCTGAACATAAAAGGCACGGATCTTAGCGGTCTGCGGCATAATCTATTGTTGACATGCATAATGCATATGAATAATAAGCTGAGCCCTATAATGCGCTAGAGGACACGAGTCGGAAAAAAATACGTTATAACTCTTCGATGCGGCTACAAATCACCTCGCTGTTCAGTAACAACTATGTATCTCTACTGAACAGCGATAAACTCTGTACCGTAGCGCTCTATGGATCTGATCTGCGTCCTCTCTGGCTTTACACTCAACACGTGCGTATCTGCCGACCATCACGCTGATGGCCTCTGTAAGCAGAGGCTCGATGCAGCATCAATAGGAAAACACAGCTCAATGACAGCTCTCTGACGCGCGGTCCGCAGAGCGGCACAGTGAATTCAGCTGGCGCCGTCCGCCGCCGCGGCGAGACCGGCGCAGCGGCGTGACCGGCGCAGCGGCGGCAGTGGCGGCGCAGCGGCGCCACTCGGCCGGATGTTTTGTCGCGGCCGCGTCGCCAGTGTCGCGGCGCCGTACCAGCCTGCAGCGGCTGGCTGCACGGACCAGCTGTACTTCACGGCCCGCAGGTAAACAGGCGCCGCCGGCAAATGTTGACCGCCGGCGCGCCGTGGCCGCAGTCACGTGACTCTCAGTGCCGTGCATCACTACGCACGGTGCCGTGGTCACGTGACTCAACGGTTCTGTAAGCCAGCCGTCGGTCAGGATGTCAGTCGTCCTTATCAACGAGCTGACCGCCGTGTGAGACATCGACCAAACAGATTAATCGACTGTCGCCAGGATGAGCGCAGAAGAGGAGGCGTGTTTTAAAAGGAAAAGACACGACCTTGAATGCCCCTGACGCTGTTGTGATCAGATATGGACGGCCAGGCTGCTCAGGTAATCTCTACATCAAATGGCCTAAGCATATGCTTACCGTGTCATGGTAGAGATAAAGGTGCTTTTTAAATCAATTGTTAAAGGGAACTTTACCTCTTCTCACACAAATGGAGTTTTACGTGAAATCGACAGAAGAGACCAAAATATATTGTTAACTCATCACATTTTGCATAAAACTTTCCTTCCGAAAGATATTTCAAGTTAAAGTTGACAAGCATTCCGCACTTTTAACGACTGGTGTTAAACATTACTAAACGATGCTGGTATATAGAGATTTGTGATCGAAGAGTTTTTGTTTGATTACTGCATCAAGCGCAGCGAGTGCAGAAGTTTTGAAAAACGCCGATATCACAAATATCTACATACACAGAGTCTAGTAATACACAGAGTTTAGTAAGTCTTTTACCATATGTCGCCAGTATTGTATGCCGGTGCATAATGCGGAAAATACCACACTCCACGCGCTAATGCTTTTTACATTGATCGGCTGTCGGCATATGGTAATATAAAATACAACACGGGGCTGAAAAATGATTTCTTTAGGACCGAGGTCGTTGTTGGATTTTCCGCCCGAGACCGAAGATCAAAGGTGGAAAAATCCTACGACTGAGGTTCTAAAAAATTATATCGGTATAAGTGTGGTAATCATTTTATAAAATGTCTACCTCCGTTTCGAAAACTGCTTAAACAAAAACTTGGTAAAATGTAAATGCCCGGCGGGCCGAAAGCCTTCACCAAATGACTTAATATTGATTTTCTGAGAGCTTAAAAAACTTTTACCACTCGCGCTAATGCTAGAAACATACTGAGACATATGATAATTGCATTTCCAATGTATGCAACATTGCACACCTAAATGGAGAAACCCATGCATTGCAATAGCACAGGAATTATACCACACGTTTGCGAGTATGCAAGAAACAGTGTTGAAGACTTTCCAAAGGTGTGGGAAAACATGTTATACCACACTTTTGGAAGTTGTCCCACACCTAAGTTGGTCCACCATTTGCTAAATATGTATATGACGTAAATCTATGACGTCACATGCCGTAAATAGCATGTATGGGAAACATCTTTCTTCCCTTGGGCTGGCAATTCTATAATCTTACCTCCTTTGATTTATCGAAAATACCTCGGACCTAACGGTCCTCGATATTTTCGATAAAACAAACTCGGTGAGATAATTAAATTGTCCCAGCCCCGGGAAGGAATGTATTGTATAAAAAATGTGTTTTTGGTCCTCATCAAAGTGCAGGTTTTTCCCGAATTGCTTTTTTACGCATTGGAGTGGAAAATAGATTTTGCGTTCTAACTTTTACCTGTGATTTTATGCCCACCGATCCTCTACACATCTAATAGCCAATAAATGAAAAGGTAACCAAACTAGCGTGCTCACCGAAGCGCTTTTACGACGGCCTAGTTAAAGGCTGGGACCATCAATTTTTTATAATTGCTTTATTTATTTTCAACATTAGGAGTTTTGTAAGTCTTGTCTCTGGCTGTATAATATGTGTACTCTCTGGCTCTGGCACTATGCTTTATATTATCATGAAAAATAATCATTCCCCCCAAAAAAAAACACATATGATTATTAATGATGTCGAACAAAGATCATCAAAATATACCAAAGAACGTTCTTTGGTATATTTTGATAAAGACTTGCTGTCGAAATTATTCATGTTTACCAATTATTTTTCAACATTGTGCGTTTTAAATTATAAGGAGGCCATTACAAATATTTATTAATATTCAATATCAATGCCTTACAAACAAGTGCTAAAACATTTTATCGTCATTAATCTATATTGCCTTATCCATTAGAAACATGCAGAATAAGAATGTTCGGTTGACACGTAGCGTTATTAATTTGTATTCATTTTTAGGCCCGTAGCCAGGCTGAACTCACAGAGGGTGCACTCTATTAGTACAGAGTTACCAGCACTCTATTGGCAAGTAGTTACCAATCCTCTATTGGCACGGAGTTACCAGCCCGAAGCCTTGGTGCGTATCAAATGCTGTATTTTAACATAAGTGCCCGGCTAAGTGCCATGCTTAGTTGATTGTACTCGAAAGGTTCAAAACTGCTTGTGTTCAATTGTTTTTACTTGATTCTGAAAGTCTTACCTTATAACTACTGGGGGTGCACCGCCTATGGTCAGAGGGTGCACGGGCGTCGGGCAGTGGGCAGTGGGCACCCAGTGTACCGGGTACCCGCCTGGCTACGGGTTTGGTCATTTCCTTACATCATCAATCAAGTTTTGTAATATACTTATTTAAAGCCAATGTCTGCTTCCCGTTTTAAAAATGACATTCGAAACCTGTTAGCGGCTTTTCAGTCAACTTCGACGCAATGCACGTTTTGTTATCACTTTCCGAGAGGATTTCCTGGTCAGGCTTTGTTTTACACGGCCAATTACTTTACCCAGGCGAATAAAATACTGCAATTATTACTAATTCAATAAACACCTCGTACTGTGTCCGAGCGGATGACAGGAAAAGTCGCACCAGCTAATAATTGACCCGATAACGACAGGACAGCCGCGGGAACAACACCAGCCCAGCATGACATCAGCGCTCCGGCCGTACCGGGGGCCGGGACGACCTGTAACCCTCATACAGGGACCAGCTGTGGTCCCACAGACCAGGGACCCGTCACCTGTGAAGCTGCAGCCCTCCTACAGGGACCAGCTGTGGTCTCACAGACCAGGGACCCGTCACCTGTGTAGCTGCAGCCCTCCTACAGGGACCAGCTGTGGTCTCACAGACCAGGGACCATCACCTGTGAAGCTGCAGCCCTCCTACAGGGACCACCTGTGGTCCCACAGATCAGGGACCATCACCTGTGAAGCTGAAGCCCTCCTACAGGGACCAGCTGTGGTCCCACAGATCGGGGACCATCACCTGTGAAGCTACAGACTTCCTTCAGGGACCAGCTGTGGTCTCACAGACTAGGGACCCGTCACCTGTGAAGCTGCAGCCCTGCGAGTTGGTGTGGTAGGTACTTAACTTATTTAGTGTCGCAGAGCGGCTTGAAATGTGTGCAGTTTTGCCTGGTAAACTCAGAAATATAGGCGGCGGGCTTTGTAGACGATAAAAGGCTTAACATGCCGTTCATTTAATTCAGCATTACGACAAACCGAAGACGATGACGTTGGCTTAGTAGTTATGACGATGGTCACTGATGTGACGACTGATGTGACGCCGCGAAGCGGCGTGAAGGTAACCATTTTCCTGGCTGCTCAGCTCGGTATGATTACAAATACTGAAATGAATGTATTTTTTTCGTATACATTAGCCTTGAGTAGTTAATAAAGATGGCCGGTGGCAGTCAGCACTCAATATTACATATAATAACAACTGTACCTATAAATAATAAATATGTACCGAACTGTAACAAACAACTGGTGATAGTGCTAATGGTTTGAAAGAAGCAAGAGGCAGAACGACTTTTCCGCGCATAAATGGTCCCTGTGTATCTGTAGGAGCCTGGTGGGAGATGACCTGAGGAGCTGGTCATGGTCTGGTCCAACTAGTAGCTCTTCGGTCCAGCAAGCTGGTACCGATTGAGAAGCCTCCAGGTGCCGATATTTGCTTCCTTGTGTTCGCGTCGCCTTTTTTCGGAGCTCGGCAGGTTAGCTAGCTTAATATGTAACCCGCTTGAACGTTAATATTTTATAATGGGAATGGGACCTGGGGCCAGAAACTGCTGTCCAGAAGAGCCGCTGCCAGACACTTAATGAAATTTATTTTCCCATTTACGAATTTGCATAAGCAATTGCGAAACTTGTGTCATATCGCGAAGCGGCGCGAACTTTTTCAGCTTTGTTCTGGGGATAACTGGATTTTGATTGCTGCAAAGACAAATTTTACGATAAATTGTTATCTTTTCTCGCAAAATTGTTAACTTCCCCAGTTTTCTCCTGAGGTCATTGTTTTTTTCACGTTCAGTGGAGGAAACGCGTAAGGGTACTTTTGTATTGGTATTGAATGCCCCTCCCCCAGATTCCTGCGGGGGGATTTGCCCCTGATACCCCCCTGGAGCCGCCAGTGGGTACCAGCGGTGGTCCCACAGATCAGGGGCTATCACCTGTGAAGCTGCAGCCCTCCCCGTCCAGCCGGGTCTGTGAGGGACCAGCTGTGGTGACCAGCTGGGGTCCGGGGACCAGCTGTGGTCCAGGGACCAGCTGGGGTCCAGGGACCAGCTGTGGTCCAGGGACCAGCTGTGGTCCAGGGACCAGCTGTGGTCCGGGGACCACACACGACGCGGCCGTTTGCAGTCTGATCCCTGCGCCTATGACTCAGCGCAGCCGCTTGCCATTGTCCAACCCACCGCCGTCTCAAATGAGATTTCACGGCTGCAACTGGACCGTCTGATTAGCCGGCCACGATCTCAGGGGCGCTGCTAAGTCTAGCTAACGATCTCAGGGGCGCTGCTAAGTCTGCTAATGCCGGCTCGATTTCACGCTCACACGCGGCCTTTGATGCGGTGTGTTGATCAAAGTTATACAATCTGTAAACTAACGTAACTAGCCTCGCAGGTATGCAAAGCTTCGGTGCCTGCGCCCTGCATACCTATATCCGTTTTGCAGTGTCCATGCCAAGCATTGCTATGCGTCTGAGTCGACTTGGCCCAGTGACAACGAACACTGAACTGACCCCATAGCTTAGCCACGGTGTTCTCTGAGGCAGTCGTGATTTATGACTTGCATTACCTTGTGGAAACAAGATCAGCTGTGTAGCCTGAATAATGGAAAACTAAAACTATGCCTACCTGATTGGAGTGATATCAATGGCTCACTGTGAGGCGTTGATTGACACGGTCATGTGTGCATGGCACATGGCATATGCAGTTACGAACAGGACAACTGATATAAGATACATTTTACGATTTTTAACTCATAAGATCAAAAGTCACATACAGGTTACGTGGATTTTTCCCTTACTTCCTAATGGTCCAACCTTGTGGAACACTTCATGATTAGTTGTATTCCGTTATGTGTTCATTAGCACAGACGATATAACTGTTTGATTTATATAAAGCACGCTAGCAGTCGTGACCTTAAAGGAAAATAATCACCTTTCATTTTTGTTAGCACCAATTTCTTTGGCCTCCGTGATGGTATAGCAAAAATTTAATTTAAATTTAAGAATTAAATAAAATTAATCCCTTCCATTCAATGTGTAAGTGTTACAAACTAAAATAAAGTACATTATACTTCTTTTCGAAACTCCATTGAGCAGTGGCGTCATCACTATTGAAGCGCGCCATACTTCTGCGCCGGTGTTTCGAACTTGTTCGACGCTGGACAATGTCCCTGCAAACAAATCGCCGACACTTAAATGGCCGTCGCTGGTTTTCAAGTTGATTTTCTGATTGAGTTGCCAATGTTAAATTGTTTGTCAAGTAGCTTTAAGGAAAAACGGTGGTAGCGTAAAAACGGTGGCGGTGGTAGCGTGCGGGGGAGGGCCATGGTGTGCCGGTTCCTTGGCGGCGATGTTGTGAATGCCTCATGGTACGCTTGTCCTGGGGGGCAATTGTCGCTGATAAACGACGCTATTAGATATAGATATACATTATTGTTTTGTATGCCCCGATGAGGCGTTTGTGCTGTGCGGCATGAATGCAATCCATGTTTGAAAACCGTACTTGCGGGATGAATGCCGTACGGTTTGAAGTGTATTTTGAATGTATGTTAAAGAAGTGCACATTAGATCAGTTTAGGTTATGTGCTGTTGCATTTACACTTAATTGTTATTGCAATGGCCGTCGCTGGTTTCCAAGTTGATTTTCTGATTGAGTTGCCAATGTTTAATTGTTTGTCA
Organism: Semibalanus balanoides; assembly: GCA_014673585.1. Lineage (NCBI taxonomy): Eukaryota > Metazoa > Arthropoda > Thecostraca > Balanomorpha > Balanidae > Semibalanus > Semibalanus balanoides. The sequence continues at coordinate 4,560 of VOPJ01001960.1, read as the reverse complement.
AGTAGTTTTGAGGAAAAACTATGTGTAGCCATGATGATATAAACCATAGTGTTGTACACAGCCAGATACAAAGTTATACAAAGCTTGTAATGCGGACAATTCATGAAACAATTCCAAAACCAGTTTACAACTTGGCCCGCGATAGGGTTCCAAGTTAAACTGATGATTTGGTTTCTGTTATTCAATGGCTTATCAAATGTATAGGATCGCTGGTCATATTATCGAAACAAGCAGGATTCAAAACTATATTTTCCACTCCCTTGCGTAAGAAAACAATACGGGAAAAGCCCGCAGTTTGATGAGATTCACAAGTACTTCAAGCAGCCAGCAAGTACCGGTCATTGAAAGCGTGGAACGCTTATCAACTTTAACTTGAAATATCTCTTTAACTTTAAACTTGAAATATAAAAAAATGCTTTTATGCAAAACGTGATGAGTTTACATTATATTTTAATATCATCTGTCGATTTCAAGTGTTAACTCCATTTTTGTGGAAAAGGGTGTTTATTTCCCTTTAAGTGACCTTTAGATACGACCCATGTGATCATTTGGAGCTAAAAGTAGGTGTGTATGTTTCTTTCACTTGACACTAAAGGTGTACCGATTTTCATCAAAATCGTAAAGGGTAGGGTACACAAATGCTCGTTTTTGTGTGGCCAGACATGGAATGAACCTTTGTTATTGGTAAGCGCTGACTGAGTCCAGCAATTCAGATGGTCATTCCACATAGCACGGAAAGCGGATCTGTTGAGCCGGAGCTCAGTCACAAGTCATCCGACATACGGCTATTGGTCGCTCCAGACAGACTTGGCTCATGAAATACCCGAGTGGACGCGGCACTCTTTTACACATTTCATGCATTTTTCCGTCTATTTGCAGTTATTAGCACTAAAAATGATTAATCAATGTGAAAGATAACTTTTAGTTGCGAGCCACCACGCTGCCGATTAAGATCGTAATATTATTGGGCACAGCTTTCAAATTTGCAAAAAATGTGAACTGTAGTACAATTTACATGTTTCCCAGAAGTGAGATAATGGCTTCAATGGCTTCTTCTCCAGAAACGTTTTAAGTTACGCATTTTGCATGAATAGTGCGGAACAGCGCCCTCACAGAAATACTGTACCACATTACACGTTCTTGATGATATACTGTACCGCACTACACGTTCCTGAAGATATACTGTTCCGCACTACACGTTCCTGAAGATATACTGTACCGTACCACACACGCCTAAAGATATACTATACCAAGACCATATATAGGAGGTAGAGGCATCCGCCGATTTTTATTGATCGTGACGTCAGAGCATAACGTCATATGTATCCATTGCATAGTTTTTCATGGGTGCCTAAACTCCACGCCCAGCCCAGCCGAAGGCCATGAACACCAAGCCTAGACCCAGACCAAACCCATTCAAATTCATAATATTGAGGTCCATACCCGGTCAGGCCCATTCAGATAAAGCAGAATATTATTTTCAAAAAAATGTGCAGCCATTATCCTAACATATTTACTTGAATGCTATTAACGATAAATAATATCACGCACCTGTGTATTGCTTTGGCTTTTGACTCATCGAACACTTTTCGGTCAACCGATTGTCATACTCAATCAGACTTTGGATCGGACATGATTTGAGATTTTTAATTATTTCCCCACTTCTAAGTACTTACCATGATTTATTGTTCTCATATAATTGCCAAAATGCATTGTTTAAGTGTTGTTGGCGCCGCGCCGCTGATGCATTTAGCTGCCTTTTCGTAATTTATTTTGTGTCTTAAATCCTACTCGTCCCCCCTGCGTCGGTTCCTATTTTTCCTTTCTTTTTTCCCGTGCACCTTTCGGGCTTTAGTTGTTATTCGTGCCGACAGAAAGGCCCGCTTCGGTCGGCCCACCGAGACGGCGAGCGTAGTGCGTTCGGTTGTCAAGAGATGTCGCTCTCCCAGAGAGGGCTCGACTCAGTACGGCTTATAAAAGTTAGTTTTGTTTGAATATGGAAAATATGTGACATATGTATAAGAAGAGCAGAAAAGTTAACTAGTGAATTGGCATATGTTTTGCTACAATTAAAACTTTAATATGTACGCGTGTATAGTTAAATTAATATTTAAAGAGCTCGGCGGGCATAGCGGAGGCTCGCCGGCCCTAGACCCGGGTCGCGCGGTCATTATGCCTCGGACAGTGGCGCGCGTGTGTTGAGGATCTTGTTCCAGATATGGGAGGCGCGATTGCTTTAAGTTATGTCAGTTGTGATTGTAAGTGATAATGTTTGTCGAGCACATATATCTGGGAGTTGGGCCTCCTGCTCGTACGATAAGTGTACGTGATTTTCTATAAGTTTATGGTTCTGTTAATGGCCTGAAAAATGTAATTTAAGATATGTATTTGAACTTTGTGGTATTCCTCATTGTTTGTAGGATGGCTCGCTCGAAGGATAAGTGAGCTGGCTCTCGACGTGGCCTCAGTAATGCCCCTTAGCCGTAATGAACCCAGTAGGCGAACAACTTGCCGGTATGTTTGGTAGTAATTGACGCACGCTGACGTTGTTTGGCTCATATGAATTTGCATTGTATTTCGAGACGTTGTCAATCGGGTGTGATCAGCAAGTTGTAAGAAGGCTGTACCTATATTTGTCTATCTCCGCCCCCCCCCCCCGCTTTGTTATTTACTTCGTATTTTGGTGTTTATCGCAATGGTATTTTTCGCAGTAACGACCATCTGACCATCGACCATAGCCACCAGTGCATACCATCAACTGAGACGGGCAATACATTGGTCCGTTTTGGCTCCTCTGCCTCTTACTGGGAATGTGGAAGGCGCGGCTACAAGTGTCCTATATAATTTATTAACATATTTACCTGATTAAACATCTGGTTGTCAAGTAAAAATAACGGCTAGCGACATGACTCAAAAATTATCATACCCATGCCCACCCAGTACTCATGAAAAGTCGGAAAAATGCATACCCATTACCCAGCCCAGACAATTCGGAAGAATTGAGTAGGCACCCATGGGTGCACCCGATCCATTGCAAAAACACTAATCCATTGACCTCCTGCACCATTGCAGTTAGTGCGTGCTATTTCGGTAAAAATCAATACCATCTAACTCGAAAATTAAACATGTTACGAAAGAGAAAAAGGCAGTGCTGGAAAGCCCAAAACGAGGCGAACATAAATCATCTCACCATTTTGGGCTCAAGTCAATATTGAGGACACTAGAGATAACCAAAGATCAGGTGTGTGCAATCAGCTCCAGTCTCATATCAAGCGTGCCTTGCCGGTCGCAAACCTTTAAACTTTTGAATTCGATTAAAACATGAAATTAGTATGAGTCGACGCGTCCTGGCGAGGCAAACACGACGACATCAAAGTAATTGGTGTATTTTATTTTTTAAAGGTTATTTGCGAAAAACTGTTTGAACCAACCGTAGCTGACATGCGCCAAAGTTGACTGCTGGGGTGACATCATCAGTTTTTGTGGACACGTCACGGAGATAGGGATGACACCCCCTGACTGTACCGCACCACACACGTCTGAAGATATACTGCACCGCACTAACACACGCCTGAAGATATGCTGTACCGTACTACACACGCCTGAAGATATACTGTACCGCACTACACACGCACACACGCCTGAAGATATACTGTACCGCACTACACGCTCTCCTGAAGATATACTGTACCGCACTACACGCACCTGAAGATATACTGTACCGCACTACACGCTCCTGAAGATATACTGTACCGCACCACATACGCCTGAACATATACTATACCGCACTACATACGCCTGCAGATATGCTGTACCGCACCACAGACGCCTGATCGAAGATATGCTGTACCGCACTACACGCTCCTGAAGATACACTGTAGGGGAGAGTGACCACCAGCGAACATGGTGCCTACAGTGAACAGGTGCCCCTCCTGCCTATATTAGTAATGTGATAATTTAATCGATGTCGGTGGTGGTAGCTGACACAAAGCAATGATGTTTAAAGTTGTTAACAATAATGGCTGCTCTCATTTGATTCTGTCAGGATGCAAACAGTTAATTGTGACACCTTTTGTGATGTCCATTGAAGGATGTGAATGTAATAGTTTGCAACAGCCATTTAATTTGTCCCCCTCAAATTTGATTTTACCAAATATGTTGAATGCCCACCAGTGAACAGGGATGGGCGCCCACCAGTGAACACCTGCTCACTGGTGGATCTTCCTTCCGGAAAACATTAACTTTGCGACTGTGAATGCAGGAGATATATTGGTAAGGCTGATTAACTCCACAAAGGGCTCCACGGTCAGGACCAAGGAAATCCTCATGTTCTATGAGGGCCTTCTCTCGTTACAGTATGCAATGTTGAGTGCTTTGTGCTGTGCCAGAACGTTCCTAAGACAATATTTTCCAGAATAATACTCATTTTAGGTTACTAGATCAACGTTATTAATATGTTACTGGACGTGAGACGTCTGAAATTATTAGACGTGTGTGAATACATTTTGGTAGATAACGTTTCCTAAACTTGAAATACATTTGTTAGAATCATTGTTTTAT
>VOPJ01001959.1:0-28646 GCA_014673585.1 Semibalanus balanoides | reverse complement strand
TTATTTTGACTTTCAGCACTTTTGCAAATTCCGTGATGCAATAAATAACAATTCCGAGGTGGCAGTTTGATAGAGCTGTTCTTTAGCTGTTATGTGATTTTTTTAAAGTATAGTTATCTTTATGACAGTATTTTCTACATTTGTTTAGTGTACGGCCTAATTTGACTTGAAATATGTGGATGTGACGTCACTATGACATAATTTTATTACGAAACATTATAACGTCAACATTCTCCTTTGGCTGACATTTGTTAAATGATGTTCGGAAAGGTACTCAAAGTTTGGCGTCGATAGCCGCGTTCTTTCTTGAGATATTCCAAATATTACTCGGGGGTGGGGGGCTAAATAAACCGCCTCCCCAGAGACCCGTGGGTTAATCTACCTACTAATACACACTCAAAAGCCATTGTATTTAATTTAAGTTACTAAGTACATGTTAATGCTTTGTCACTAGTAACTAACTGACAGTGTCTGTTGCACGTTACAGGGGTTCCCAAAACTGAACATGTGTCTGTCTTCTTTGCTCTCCAGCCAGAGCTCCAAAAACTGAACATGTGTCGTGGCTGTGCTGTGCTTACAGCCAGGACTCAAAACTGAACATGTTGTCTGTGCTTTGCTGTGCTCTCAGCAGGGAGCTCCAAACTGAACATGTGCTGTGCTGTGCGTCTCTACAGCCAGAGCTCCAAAAAACTACTATATATGTCTTGCTGTACGTTACAGGAACTTCAAGACCTGGGACGGACTCCTCACCACAATGTTCAGCAAGTCCAGTAGGGAGATGACTGTGAGTTACCTCTCAACCGCTCCCGGATTATTATCTGAGTTGTGATGCTTTCTGGTGTTCACTGGAGCTGCCTCTCAATCAGTGTTGGAATTTTATTTCAGGACCTTGGTCCCGAGAGCAGAAATGACTGCAGATTGAGAAAACAAATTTCTGACATTTCAGCCATTTTCATTTACAAAAATGTTCCAGCTTTTATGTTTTTCAAATGACAGTGAGTAGAGGTCAATATCCGTATTATCCATTGTGTCGATTCATTGCAGAGCTGATTGCACTGTTGAGTGTTGATGGCTCATTGTCCAGTATCTGGTAAAAAAATAACTAGCTAGCTGACTTTTTTAAGATTTTTGCTTACGTGTAACAACAGACACTGCTTTTCTACTGACACACCAAATGAGTATGCTTAACCTGCAAAATCGAATATGAAAATTTGAGCAGTATTACATGAAAAGAGAGTAAATGTGTCAAGAGAGCAAAACCTTGTGGACCCTCAAAAGACCAGAAAATGACCAAAATTCCAACACTGCTCTCAGTTCTCCATATTAGATAACATTAAGATGTATTACCCACAATGTTTGAATTTGCATGTTTGGTGATTTTTCTTATATTGTTTTTGTGAATTTGAGCAATGGTCTACAGACACTTGCTGCAGATACTTAGAGACCATCTGTTCAGTGATGGTGATAAAATGTGCTGCTGCTGCTGCTAGGCCTTATAGCACCTGTCATATTCTGTTCAGGGACAGGATATGCAGTGTTTCATACAAATGTTCACCCCTTCAACTGGTTTCACTTTCTCTGCCCAGATGTTGTGTTCTACAGTGTTGTCTCCTTGTTTGCTTCACATAGATATAGATATGTTGGACAGTATCTAATGCTTCACATAGATATAGATATGTTGGACAGTATCTAAATGCTTTCACATGAATATAAAGTTGACAGTATCTATGCTTCACATAGGTATAATATGTTGACAGTATCTAATGCTTACATAGTATATATGATATGTTGGACATTATCTAATGCTCAACATAATGATGATAATATGGACAGTATCTAATGCTTCACATAGGATTATAGAATTGTTGAACCAGATCTAATTGCTTCACAAGATATAGATATGTTGGACAGTATCTAATGCTTCACATAGATATGATATGTTGACAGTATCTAATGCTTCACATAGATAGATATTTGGACAATATCTAATGCTTCACATAGACTATAGATATGTGACAGTATCTAATGCTTCACATAGATATAATATGTTGGACAGAATCTAATGCATTCAGCATAGATTATAGATATGTTACAGTATCTAATGCTTCACATTAGATATAGATATGTTGGACAGTATCTTAATGCTTACAGATATAGTGTTGGACAGTATCTAATGCTCACATAGATATAGATATGGTGCGACAGTATCTTAATGCTCACATGATATAATATGTTGACAGTATCTAAATTCTTCACATAGATATTAGATATGTTTGGACAGATCTATCTTCAAATAATATAGATATGTTGGACAGTATCTATGCCTTCACATTAGATATAGATATGTGACAAATCTAATGCTTCACAAGATATAGATATGTTGACAGCTATCTAATGCTTCACATAGATAAGATATGTTGGACGATACTAATGCTTCACATAGATAATAGATTGTTGGACAGTATCTAATGCTTCACATACGATATAATATGTTGACAGTATCTAAATGCTCACATAAATAGATATGTGACAGTATCTAATGCTCACATAATATAATATGGGACAGTATCTAATTGCTTCACATAATATAATATGTTGACAGTATTCTAATGCTCACATAGATATAATATGTTGACAGTAATCATAATGCTTCACATATGATATAAATATGTTGACAGTATCTAATGCTTCACAAATATAGATATGTTGCATATAAATGCTTCACATAGATATAAATATGTTATGTTACAGTATCAATGCTTCACATAGATATTAGATATGTTGGAAGTTATCTAATGCTTCACATAGATATAGATATGTCGACAGATATCTAATGCTTCACATAGATATAGAATGTTTGCGACAGTATTAATGCTTCACATAGATATAGATATGTTGACAGTATCTAATGCTTCACATAATAGTAATAGTTGGACAGTATTCTAATGTTCACATAATATAGATATGTGGGACAGTATCAATGCTTCACATAGATATTAATTATGTTGACAATATAATGCTCACATAGATATAGATAGCTTGGACATATCTAGAGCTTCCACAAATAATAGATATGTTGGACAGTATCTAATGCTTCACATAGATATAGATATGTTGGACAGTATCTAATGACATGACGTCATCAATGCTTCACATAGATGCTGTCCAACAATGTCGCACAATTCCGTTTCGCTTAGGTGTCTGAGTGTAAAGTTTGAGCCAAAAAAGACCATGACATTGAAACAATTATTTACAAAATAGTACAATATTGATTTGTTCCTAATACGAAAAGCATTAGTCAAATCAATCAGTTGTTTGAAGCGCTGCTGGCCAATGTTTCATTGTTTCACATTATCTCTCCCCATGTTTCATTGTTCCGGACGTGTTTCTTATACCATCACTGGCCTGAGTTTTACACTCTGCCACATTATCTAACATTCTACAGAGCTTTCTCCAGCGTCTGCCAACTGTTGTCGTTGCTCCCGATGGGGTCTCCGCCCCTTGTGTTTCAGTGTTACAGAGCTTTGTACCGTCTCTGCCACCTGTTTCAGTGTTCCTGACGGGGTCTTCTACGCCTCTTGTGTTTCAGTGTTACAGAACTTTGTACCGCCTCTGCCACCTGTTTCAGTGTTCCTGACGGGGTCTCCTACGCCCCTTGTGTTTCAGTGTTACAGAACTTTGTACCGCCTCTGCCTCCCGTTTCAGTGTTCCTGACTCCTACGCCTCTTGTGTTTCAGTGTTTCACTGGCAGGCACCATCATGGGTCCTCACCGACAGTCCCGTAACCAGGGCGGTGTGTTCTTCCTTACAATTCACTTCCCAACAGACTACCCGTTCAAACCGCCCAAGGTAAGGCCAAACAGCTATGGTTAACTAGTATACTACCAGCAGCTCTTCAAAACTGACCAAAGTAAGACCAAACGACAATTTCTAACTGGTACACTACCTCTTTAAACCGCCCAGGGTAAGACCAAAATTTGTTGCCACGTAACCTTGGCAGTAGGCGTACGACCTTGGCACATATCCCAGGCGGTTTCCGACAGACTAGCCTTTTAAACTGCCCAATGTATTACCAATTTGCGTGTTAGGATCTGCAGTCTATCCGTTCGAACCGCCCAACGTAAGACCAAGTGGCACAGACCGTGCGCTCTTGCCATGCCAGAGGTTATAGCCAATATCACGATGTGACGTTGGCGTTTGTGGCGCCTATAAGTATAAGCCTAAATAATCCTCAGTCCGACCGTATGGGCCAGGCAGACGCCGACGAACGGCACACGGGTCGTGTGCCGTGCTATATTGTCTGAGGTTTTGGCCTAGACTAGGTATGGTAGTAATGAGGCAGTTTTTACCAATATGGTCATATGGTAGCAATGCCGGTGGTTTTGACCTAAGTCTGGCGGTGCGGGTGTGTTTTTTTGTGTGTGTTTTTTTATACTGATAGGCGTGATGGCTGCATCTGTTACGCTGCCACGGTGAAATAGCCCAATGACGAGGCATTTTCTTCCCATTATCTGTATGCTGTATCGTCTTAATCCCGTTGTTGCTCATTCAGAAATGTGAACGTTTCATGTGATCAGTCAGTTGTGCATCAGTGAATCATTGTTACCTGTTCGTTCGTTCATGACACCGGTGCGTTCACTGCGTATTCAGCGGTCCGTTTCTGTTTGTCTTGTTCGGCTGTACCTCTCGAGGCTGGGTCCCGTCCCGTTATTGTTCTCACTGTTGGCGTTTCCCGTGCTGTGGGCACGTCTGGGCGGCTACCGCCGTTCACTAGCTCCGACTGCTCTCTGGTTCAGTCGCGCTCCGCGCCGTGTGGGGTGTTGGTGTGGGAGAGTGGAGTGACAATGTGCTTGTGGGAGGGAGGGGCACACTTCCGCCATTGATGTGTGCGTCGTAGGTGTATGTGTTGTTTGGTGTGTTTGGGGAGGGTGCTTGCTGTGTGTTTGCCGGGGGTGTCTGCTGGGAGATCTCACTACGAGTGGTTTTCTGGGCGCAAATTGACCCGAGGTTCGACCGCCCTAAACCCCAATAAACAAATACAATGAGTGGGTGTATGGAACCGCGGATACTAAGCACAGTACAGCTCCCGTCAGCGACTCTCGGTGGAAGGGATGTCTTCTCGGCGCTGCCTGTGCCCGCTTCTTATAAAACGTTCTCTGTGAACTTTGTACTTGGCCAAGATCAAGCCAAAGTCGTGGCCAACGAATGTCGAGATCAATGCCAATACAAGCCAAGATGAAGGCCAATAACAGCCAAAGTCAATGCCAATGAATGCCAAGATCAAGGCATTGAGACACGTTAAGTTTCTAGCCTAGATTTCAGCGTTACCTGGATTTAATTGTACGTACTGAATAGGCACCGGCTAGCTCAGTGGATTCCCGTTACAAGTCGTGGTTGAGCGACAGTGTCATCTGTGGAATGTGTTCTGTAAACAGACTGCAGACCGTTTGGGGTTTTGGGACGAGACTTGCATTGCGTCATACTGCTCGCTGGGATGGCGGGGTGCCAGCTGATTCGATGCGTGCTCAGCCTAGGCTATACAAGCTAGCAGACAATATGTGCTTGGATCCCGAAAACGGATCCCGGGATCTGATCTCTGGGATCTGGATCCCAGATCCACTGGAAGCATAGATCCACCTGCACAATTTGTCGATGGATCCACTGAGATCATAGATCAGTCTTCAATATTGGTCGATGGATCCGCCGGGATCCGAGATCGCAAGAACCATTATGCACTGAGATTCACTGGAATCACAGACCGCCATTATACAGATATGTATTTTTGGAACCTATATTTTAAGTAGTTGTCAGTACTTTTCAACTAGTTGTAATCGGCGTATGACCTTAGTTATATTTTGTCAAATACTATAATTATGACATAATTTATAAGTCGAATCCGAGATCTATTAGAATCAGAGATCCATTTTCATTGTTAATCATGGGATTCTGTGGGATCCAAGATTCTTCGCAAAATTTACTCAAGGGATCCACTGGGATCCAAGATCCACGTATTTTGTCGAGGAATCCAGTGGGATCATAGATCCTTCTTTCAGATCCATGCACATGTTTGCAAGCTAGCTCGACTCGTTCGGTGGTCCTTTTTACGATATTTGTATTCACAGTAAGTATGACTTCACTTATGCGAACACGGCAACAGGTGGAATCATGACGTTCTTTTTGAACAGTTATGCTTTTATTGTTGTGAAATTAACTAAAAAACGTCATGATCGCCGCTTGTCACACATACTTACTTACACCTACATGTCACACCATTACACATACATGTCACACCATGATACCAACACCCGTCATAATTTTACACTAGAGCCTGGCGCTTGTAATGTATGCATCTTTCGTCAAATGTTGTTTTTATTTACGTATATGTGTCCCATTGCCAGTCGTCCCAAGCGATACATGCAGTATGAATTCGGTCGCACTCGATTCGCATCCCTCACTGTACTAGCAGGTGGACCCAATTGACCAATTCACTGCATTTGATTATTGTTGTGGATCAATGACCAACATATCTCTGTTATTATTAACCTTGTGTTATATTATGCCTCGTATGTACTCTTACAGGAGTACACATCGGTTATGTCGCGTCTATATTTGTGTTTGTGCGTGCCGTTCAGTATTAACTGTGCTCTCCTCCATTTAGGGTACATGTGTGCGTCTATGTTTGCGCACTTCTGCGTTTGCGTGTCTTGACTGTGCGTTCCTTTGTCTTGGTGGCATGTACACGTCTCTGTGCGTGTGCACGTGTCTGTATATCACGTGTGTCTCGTGCGTTACTGAGTCATGTCCTCTGCTCAGACCGCGCGCGCGATATGCCGTGTAAGTTGCGTGCGCTGCTATGTATCCCTGTGACTCTATGCCTACGGAATGTTCTTCCCAGTGCAATTATAACACTTGATATACTGTGCATATTCATGCACGGTCGTCTTGTGCGTGTGCGCCTTATGCTTTTCGTGCGTTTACTAACTGAGCGTTTCCTCCAACAGAGTGCGTTCACCACCCGCATTACCACCCGAAACATCAACATAAACGCCAGATATGCACTGAACAATTCCTGCAAAGTCGCAGATGTCGCCGAGCGCTGACCATCTCAAAAGTACGTTCTGGCGCTCCACCCAGCTAATAACTACTGACGGTCCACACAGCAATAACTCTGGCGTCCACCCGCATTAGTAACTCTGGCGCTCACCCGCTAGTAACTCTGGTGTCCACCCGTAGATTACATCACGGTTCCACCCCCTAGTAACTCATGCGCTCCACCACAGCTAAGTTACTCCGTGGTCCACCACGCTAGTTACTCTGGTGGTCCACCCGCTAGTGGTCCCCGGCGCTGACCATCTCAAAAGGTACGTTTACGTACGGTCCACCCGCTAGTAACTCTGGTGGTCCACCCGCTAGTAACTCTGGCGGTCCACCCGCTAGTAACTCTGGCGCTCCACCCGCTAGTAACTCTGGTGGTCCTCCCGCTAGTGTCCGTGTACAGCAGTCCGCAGCTGATTCGCCGCGGTAGGTTGACTGAACTGCCGCTGTTTGGGATCGGATGTTGCAGCTGTTCAGTTGCTGTTTTGGGGTCGGATATCGCTGCTGAGTCGCTGTTTTGGGGTCGGATATCGCTGTTGTTCCCGCACTGGCCGGGGACGGAGACGGGGGAGGGACTACTGTCGTCACGCCTTAATACGACTATAGTAGGCTGGAATCTTACTAATTTTCTGATTTTAAATAATTCCTTAGCAGCTGTATGAAGTTGATTGCTTTTAACAACGTTTATTGGTTGTTTTGACATTTTTAAACACAATATTGTCAGACTCACTGGGACTTACCCTCAAAGCAGATTCTGGTCTTTTGGAATCCTCTAGTGGTTAGACGGGGTGTCCCTGTACCTGTACCTGTGCCTGTGCCTGTGCCTGTGCCTGTGCCTGTGCCTGTACCTGTGCCTGTGCCTGTGCCTGTACCTGTACCTGTACCTGTACCCGTTTCCTGACACTACCTGGTCTCTTTTGTGCCGTGTGGTACACGTCCGATTCAGCTTTGCTTTACCCCTCCCCCCACATATACTCCAGACTTCAGTACCTCTTACTGCGGTACTGGTGTAGCGATGCACGACGCTCTGCCTGTTGAACTAAAAGGAACAAAGGGCACAAAATGAGGGCACAAAATGGGCACAAAATGACCTCACAAAGGGCACAAAATGGGCACAAAATGACCTCACGAGTCGGTGCGTCATAACCCCCAATAAACACACAGGAAGAGTATTTTGTCGATTGACCTTGTTGACCCTTGCGTCACCCCCCCCTTGTTCGACAGGTTGCGTCACCCCCCCCCCTGTTGACGTCACCCCTGTTGACGTCACCCTCCCTCTGCAGCCTTGCGTGCAGTCGCTTTAAGTCTGTCTCTGTCATATTTGTCAACAAAAGTCAATCTCACCAAACACACATAACTCACAGAGGTGCCATCAGAGCCCGCAAACGCCCCCAGTCAAACTCGCGATCTGTGTGGGTTTCTACATTTAAAAGTGGACGCTCTATTCGTGACCTCTGACCGATGTACGATAAGGTCAGAGCGGAACGTTGCGTTGTTATCTGGTTGGACTTGCGTGTCGAGTGTCAGCTGCTGTCAGCAAATTACGTCACATTCTATCGGAGTCTGACGTGGTCTCCGTCGACCAGTTCTGGCGAAAGTTCTGACGCCACTGGGATTCGAACCGGGGACAGCGGACTTGTCGATGCCAGGCTGGTCACGTTGGCCAACGGTATCTTCAATGACATATCTGGTGTTGGATTGTCTCAGGGGAAGTAGTTGGGGATTCGGCTACTCTAGTAGCGCATTTGAATCCAAACCTTATTCCACTATACATAACATTGAATATTCAAACCCACATCCGCGCGTTCACCGTGTCCGCCAGTGTTACGTTACTGTTGCCCGGGCGTGCGGTCGGGCACCGTGTTCAATGTCTGCAGCTCTAGCGGCCGTTGCTCGGGCGGCGTCTGCAGCTCTAGCACCTGGCGCGGCCCGCTGCCGTCCGGTTGCGTTCACCGGGTGCCACGGTGCGGGGCGGGGCGGGGGTCTTTTATGTCGGCCGGCCGGCCTCGGCTGACTCAGCGGTGTGACGTCACGACTACATCCTCCGCCGGCACACGCAGCGGTTAGAGCGGCGGGATTCGGGTCCGGCTGGAGCTGCAGAAATGCTGTGCGGGATCGGTGTGCGGCCGGTCAGAGCGCTGTGGAATCCGGATCTGCTCAGAGAGCTCTAGAGATGCCTGAGCGGACACGGATTTGCTGGTGTGGTTGGCTAGAGCTGCGATATTTCAAGACCGGGTCGGGGAACCACCAGTGGGCTCTGAAGGCGTTTGGCCGATTACATGGCATGTTGTATGGAGCTCCGCATTACATAAATGTCTGAAGTCGTTGACTGACTTTCTGACTCATGTGGCTTGTTCCCGTCGCACCTCTAACCTCCTCCAAGTTGCTCCCACTTGGTCCGGTCGTATTATTTAACACATTTACGTTGCAGTTGGAGCAACTTAGAGGAGGTTAGAGGTGGTTAGAGGTGCGACGGGAACAGGCCCAATGGCTGGTCGGTCAGTCGGGAGGCTTGTAGGTATGATGATGTGCTGATCACGCGTGTCCTGACTAGACGCATGAATGTGACTCGCTCATAATCGCTCCAACCACTGATACGTGACCTGTAATCCTCCCTGGGATGTATGACGTGATGTATGTGATGTAATGTGATGTATGACGCTGCATCACTGGGTGACGTTATTGCTTTCCCTGTGACGTCACACACTCCAGTTGACATCACACCACTCCCACTGATGTCCATACCGCTCCCACCTCCCTCAGTCACGTCAGCGTAGATAGTCACGCCAGTGACGTCAGCACAGGCCCGGTGACGCAGACTGTAACGCTCATTGGCCTTAAATCGACTGCAGTGTGAACTCAAACAACCGAATAACTCAAGCTGACTATTGACTTAAGTGTGTTAAACAAATCGACTTGAATTCTTGACTCAGTGCGTTTATACTAAATAATCGACCGACCTCTTGACTCAAGTGCCGCTTTTACAAAGTAAATCGACTTGTTTCATGACTCATCCAAAAATGTCCGACTCATGATTCAATTCATGACTCAACTCTGAGTCGGTTACAAGTCTGCAGTGACCTACAGCTGGGTTGACAGCTGGGTTGACAGCTGTACTGTATACAGCTGGGTTGACAGCTGTACTGTATACAGCTGGGTTGACAGCTAGGTTGACAGCTGTACTGTATACAGCTAGGTTGACAGCTGGGTTGACTGCTGGGTTGACAGCAGCTGTATCGCGCTGTGGCCTTTCCGAGAAGTGGGCGGCTTTGTGACTGACGCGTCAGTGATGCCATGGTATTACCACGCCACGTGTAACACGCTCATGGTATTTCCACGCCGCGTGTAACACATTCGTGGCATTACCACGCCACGTGTAACACGCCACGTAAAACACGCCACGTGTAACACGCTGCGTGTAACACGTCGCGTGTAACACGCTCATGGTATTACCACGCCACGTGTAACGTGCTCGTGGCATTACCACGTCACGTGTAACACGCCACGCGCTGTCATTGTGACGCCGCGTCACGGCTAGTTTTATGAATTAGTTTGTCTTCGGGTGGATCTTTGTACTTCTAGGATTATTTGGGTTGTGGGTTGCCGCATCTAAAGGAGAATATATCAATGTTAAAAGAGTGTATATTTAGTATATTGTATGGTCGTCTATTCGTCTATGCGTTCTCAGATGTATTTTTAATCATATAATTAAAATTATTTAATTATATTTACATTCTTGCTGTTTACGATTGCAAATGAATATATTATTAATGTTATTATTTATAATAACTATAATATTGTGATAAATAAATATGTAATTAATTATTCAATAAATCACAATGAAAAATATCAGTAACATTGAACTTCTGATATTTTATATTATTCAAATAAATATAATTTAAATAGTAATAATACAATACTATTAGTATTATTACACATCTAGCATGATAAATTATTTATATTACTATATTATGCATTATAATAAATACAAATGTTTGAATTTCTGGTGCCATAAAACGCATACTTGTGCCGGCGCCGCCACACCAAGCCACTACCATCTACTTCGTCACCCTAGGTCCGTCGTTTTTGTAACTGACTGTAGTTCGAACCTCCCATATATCTAAAAGAATATTTATGGTGACAAATGCTTAATTCGAGTGAAAGGAAGGCCTTTATATGTAATCCTAATATTTCAATGTTTCAAACTTATGTTAACTAAAACAAATAAATACCCGACGTTTCGCATTTATCTGCCTTAACTGCACTGGGCCAGCTGGGATGATCGTAGCCAGTGATTAAGCAATAAATGCGAAACGTCGGGTATTTATTTGTTTTTTAGTTTAAAATAAGTTTAAAAACATGAATATTATATTAATATAAGGCCTTCCTTTCACTCGATTAACTCCCATAATCTGTCGTACAGTTGACCGGGCGCTGTTACGTGTTTGGTCTTACATAACCTCCTATAAATCGCGCACCATTTTTTACGGGTCGCTCTATTTGACTTTACATAACACGCTGTCTTTTTTTGCTGCCATGTATAGCGTTCGCGGTATCGGCCGCGTTGTCGCGAGGGCGCGTCTTGCCATTGTTAGGTGTACCCGCCAGGTGGCGCCTATGGAGTGGTTTGGGACCGCGTGGCCGCAGGTGCCTCCATCTCGCTGGCCAGGGGAGGCCATGGGGAGGGACACCATCTTCTGTATCGCACCCCTGACTGATACACAGTCGTGTCACCGTCTGGAGCTGTCGCCTGTCACCCTATGACGTCACCGCTCGACCTATCTCCAGTGACGTCACCGCTTGATCCGTCTCCCGTGATGATCGTAGACTTATAATTCCTCTCACGTTCTCCCCAGAGGTGAAGGAATCGCACTATATTTGATAATAGTATGCGAAAAACGGTATCCAACGTTACTGACACAAATACAAATATTTGTGTTAAACTTTGGAAAACAATTTGAGAGGTCTTCATTCAATGAGCATGGGATGATTTCATATTCGTTAGCCTCTTATCATTAATGTTTCAGAATGTTTTTCTCACAACGTTAACAATATTTAATTTCAGTCTGTTGGCCGTGTTATACGAATCAGAAGATTTTCGCATATCTGCTCCACCTTCTTTAATGTTATTTTCACCTCCACCTTCCGTCGCCTCTGCCGTCGGTGGACCATGCAGTCGTTTCTGTAGAGCACTCTGCGACTTCCTGTGTTCTCTCCGACCGTGACCGTCCGCTCCCCGCTCCTCGGACGCTCCTCGGACGGGACGAGGACGGGACGAGGACGGGACGAGGACGGCCCTTGGACGGGCCGAGGCCGCTCCCCGCTCCCCGCTCCTCGGACGGGTCGAGGACGGTCCTCGAGTCAGTGAGTCAGTGACCGGCCGGGCTCTCACAGATGGCGGTGCTCCTCGAACCGTGACGTCGCCCCGAGGCTGCTGAGTCAGCAGAGTCAGAGTCAGAGTCAGAGTCGATATGTGCACACATACACACAGACAGATACGCGCTGTGGCGGAACAAAACAACCCAAAGAAACAGGCTAGGTGGGTGAGTGTTTTGGACCAATATCAAGAAGAAATCCTCATCCCTAATATGGCAATGTTACCAGTTCTACCACCTTTCACGTTGTGTGTGTATGTTGCGAAACAAATTTAAACTACTTTCCCTGGTAATTGTGGTTTTACAATTTGTATTGGAAAATTCAATTTGAGTGTGTTCGTCAATTTTGGACGACTTTTTTATCATTTTTGCCGTTTTCTTGATAAGATATAAATGACGAATTAGCAGCAATCCGGAGGAGGGAGCAAACGAGTCCAGTGTCGACCATGCCCCCCCGCCGCCCCCATCGTGCCGCCTAAAATGCGTGCACAATTGTAAAATGTCCTGATATAGAATACAATATAGGTAACTTTTGTCAAAAGAAAGTTTGTTTCAAACCAGATATCAATGCATTAGCAAGCGGAATCCGATGACTTTTCAGAATTATCGGAGACTTTGGGGGAATTGTCCGCCCCCCAACAAAAAAAAACGTTTTGCATCCACCAGGAGTCGATGACTTGAGGTTAAGGACGCCATAACTGCTAGGTTCTATTCCTAGTAATTAATTTGTTTGCGGCCCCGCATTCGTCGCCGCTCTTTCGCGGCCCCAGCGCGTTGCCCAGTCTCACTGCCGCGCGGCCGCCGCGCCGCCACTCTCGCCGTCAGCTGACGCGTGTGACGTCACAGCGCCGTCAGCTGAGTGGTGTTACGGTCACCGCCTGTCGTCAACGGTCACGTCGCTTCGCCCCTGCGGGCTCGGGACGGAGGCCAGGAGGAATGGGATCTGGAGTGGGCGGAGGGGGAGCTGGAAATAACTCAGTCACCTGGAGATATGTTAGGTTCTGTGTTTGTGTCCTTGTCATTCACGTGTATGTAATGTGGACATGGGTGTGGAAAGCGGGGACGCCCCCTCCCCCCTCCCCACGGCAACAGCGACACGTCTCCAAGAACGTTCTCGGATTTTATCATTACGCCTACTGGCGCTGCATGGAAAGAATATACTTAAAATGCCTACGTCCCCCACCTGTTGGGAAGTGGCGACGGCATTGAATGTGGTGCAATTGTTTTTCTAGGTGCTTATTTTGTGACACACATTTTGACATGTGGTGTATTTGTGTGATCCGTGGTAGATACGGACTGAATTGGGTGAAATGGCAGTAGGTGATGAAGACTGGAGTTCAGGATTGGTGTGGTGTGCATTGGTATGCATGCAGTTGTTACGAGCGAGCGCGAAGCGCGAGCGAGTCCTCCCTGAAAATGTTTTGTTATCACATATAAGCGGCAAACCCGACTTGGCCCGACCGTAACGCTTTTCAGAAGCTTATATCTTGGCAATCCCGCATCCGATTGACAAGCGCTCTTCGCCATATGATAAACCCATTCAATAAATTATGCTATTGACATGTTTCGTCCCACGTGAGGGGTCAGCATGGCGCGAGGCACGTGTCGCGTCAGGGGTGTCGCGTGACCCAGATCCGCGGCCGGACGCGACAGGCGGCGCCACCGTCGCGGGTTCGACGACCGTTGCCATGTTTACTGAATCCTGCATGGCATTTCCACTTCCGCGGGTGCGCTGACTTGAAGCTGAAATTTTGTGCGTGATTTTAGACCAAACTACTGGCAATTTGGAGTTAGATGACAGCAGAGCACTTCCCTTGCATCGGGTTTGTGCGGGCTCGCTCGTCCTTCGCCGATTGAGGCGCCTTACTGGTGAATGGTTAATAGCAACACTGGAGGCAGGCAGGCGGCGCCCTGCTAGCCAAATGCGGGCTAGCATGTTCGGTCATAGTCAGCCAGCCGGGGCGGAAATGGGGGAGGGGAGAGGGAGAGAGGGACAGTTTGTGTCATGACCCCGGATATATTCCTGGGAGCGGGGAATAATGAATCTGGGTTTGCATCCGCTTCCGTGGCGAACTTCCGCAGTCTGCACCATTACAACACCGGGAGCTGCACCATTCAACACCAGAGCTGAGTGCTCTGAAAGAGCTGCAGTTTGACGCAGTCCGGGTATTCAAAGTGAAGGCGCAAAATGTTCTTAGTCAGTTGGTTCAAAGCCAGCCAGCCAGCCAGCCANCCAGCCAGGCCAGCCAGGCCAGCCAGGCCAGCCAGGCCAGCCAGGCCAGCCAGGCCAGCCAGGCCAGCCAGTGGACCTTCTACCGTGTGTCCAGCCTGACATCAGTCCGGGCGGTGGTCTGCAGTCCCGGATATCGCCGTGTTACAGCCCGGACGTACTGCGCCCACTGTCCGCCGGGTCAGCTAGCTATCGCTGGTCATGTGACCCGGCCCGGGACTGCTGGGAGATCCCCGGGTGACTGTGAGGCGTCTCCTCGGCTGGGACCTGTGGCCGGGCTAGGCCGGGCTCTAGAGCTGCCAGATTCCGACAGACGGAGTACGGACATGCGCCAGTGCACATGTGGCACGGCTGGTGATCGCTGGTAAAGTCCCAGGCCTGAGACATCACACCAGCGATCCCCGGCAGACGCCTGCGACTGTTCGGCGCCGTTGGTCGGGTGCTATCTACCAGAGCTGCAAGTTTGTGGCGTATGGATCCACAAAATGAGGTTCATTGT
Source organism: Semibalanus balanoides (assembly GCA_014673585.1). Lineage (NCBI taxonomy): Eukaryota > Metazoa > Arthropoda > Thecostraca > Balanomorpha > Balanidae > Semibalanus > Semibalanus balanoides. The sequence continues at coordinate 13,447 of VOPJ01001959.1, read as the reverse complement.
TAATCTATTTTGTTGTGTATTTTAAGAGCGTTTTCTGGGATGTTGAAGGTTGTCTGATGCAAGATATTTGTAATCCGTGGATGAATGTGAGCTGATTCGACGATGGTTTTTTGTCTCGTATAAATACATAGTGTTGTTGGTACCGACCAAAAAACATTACTCTGCGTATTTGTATGTTATTAATTGGGGATTTCACAGCATCTAAATTTAAGAACTCGACGCATTACAAAAGCAAAATTGTCTTCGGATACGTCTTTCTTACTGGCAATGTGTCAGCTCCACTGTGTCGCTCCCGTCAACAGTGGACGGCCGGCCCTGTACTGAGTACCGAGTACCGCGTACTGGAGTACCGCGTACGAGTACGCGTACTGAGTCGCAAAAACAAACGTACCGCAGGTACTCGAGGTACCGCATACTGAGCTTACGCCGTACAACAGCTACCCCGCAGACCTGAGTACTGAGTACTGAGTACTCGGAAGTCACTCCGACTGGCGGCCTGTTGAAAGTGATGTGGCCTGACGACACACAGCTTGGAGACATACAGCACACAGTGACGACACACGGTGCCTGTGAGTGGGTGACTCGTGAGGGGCTGTCCGCTGCGAACTGTGACACTCTGCGACGCTGTGGACGCTTGTGTCGCTGTGCGCTGTGACATACTGTGACAGACTGTGAACGCTGTGACCTGACACGCTGACACTGTGACGCTGTGACGCTGTGAACTGACACGCTGCGCTGTGACAGACTGTGACACTGCGACAGCTGTGACGGCTGTGACGCTTGTGTCCGCTGTGAAGCTGGTTGACATACTGTGACAGACTGTGAAACGATGTGACACCTGACACGCTGACACTGTGCGCTCTGTGACGCTGTGACACTGACATTACGCTGACGCTGGTGACACTGTGACACTGCCGACACTGTGACGCTGTGAGCTTGTTGTCGCTGTGCGCTGTTGACGATACTGTGACAGACTGTGAACGCTGTGACACTGACACGTCTGACATGTGAGCTGTGACGCTGTGACCTGAACGCGACGCTGTGACACTGTGGACACTGCGCACCTGTGACACTGTGACGCTGTGACGCTTCGTGTCCGCTTGACGCTGTGACATACTGGTTAGACAGACTGTGAAACGCTGTGACACTGGACACGCTGACACTGGACGCTGCTGACGCTGGTGACCTGACACGCTGAACGCTGTGACACTGTCGACAGCTCGCGACAGTGTGACACTGTTGACGCTGTGACGCTTGGTGTCGCTGTGACGTCTTGTGTCGCTGTGACGCTGTGACATACTGTGACAGACTGTGAAACGCTGTGACACTGTGACGCTGACGCTGTGAGACGCCTGTTGACAGACTGTGTGACGCTGTGACAGAGCTGCCGCCCAGCCGAACTGGTCAGGGACCGTCCCGCGAGTATCCCGCCACATGCATCAGACTTTGTTGGTGTGTTCGAAGTTAAGCGCACGCTGATGGCCTGAGTCATTTTGCTCTCAATTCATCAGGCTTGAAGGGTGCTGGGTGACTAATCCTGTATAGTTGCATATGCGTGAATTCCAGTCTTGGCAGTCATTAGGCTTGAGCTAAGATCCTAAACGTGGTCATGACTCATGGGGTGTTAGCTGGTATCATACTATAGACGCCATGACTCCAAATGTTCGTATTGGTAAAACAGTTTTGCTTTCATTCTTGTTTGCGTAGTACGTTATGGCATCACATGGGTAATGATGACCTTTCACTTCAATGACAGCGTCTCCAAACTTAGGCCCTACTCGACGTGTCGCAAGCGCAAGCCTCGTAGCTCCTTTGCAACGTTCTGCCCAACGTGGGCCGATCGTTGCATAGGGGCTATGGAGCTTGCGCTTGCGCTTGCGACAGAGCGATCAGGGCCTTATTGTGGTCAGTTTCGTTTCCCTCGCCGGGCTAAGTAAAAGTAGGTACCTAATGTTTGCAGCTCGTAGGCAATTCCCTTCACTGTGGCAGCCATCTGGCCGCTGTCTTCTTGTGTTACCACCGCCGTCGGCACCGTGCGAGCCGTGTGTGTGTGTGCCTGTGGCGGTCGGTGGGGTTATTTAGAACGTCCCCCCTCCGCCCCCCCCCCCGGTCACCGCCAGGTGAGTGTCAGTTGTTGCGGTCAGTGGCCGAGGGGGGGGGGGCAGTGGGAGGGGGGCTCCAGTCAGCTGAGTTCGTCGGCTGCTGCTGACCTGGGGAGGGGGTTAGGAGAGAGGTGTGTTGGATAGCTTGGAAGAGCTGATATTTGTGTTGTCTTACTTGCTCTTGAATGGTGTGTAATGAAGACGCATGTTGAATTGGAGGGATGTCGACCAAGCTTTTGGTGCCATTTATGGTATGCATCGGTATTGGTTGTTTTACATACGACATTTGTATTTCATTTCTGCTCAGGCTTATTTGAACACTTGCAATATTTGTCAGGCGTATTTCGTTACTAAACATGATGCGATTATGAGATAGACTTACTCCATATAACCAATGGTTTTAAATCGTGACATTTGTGTCGATTGTTCATGATTTTCTTGAGTTGGCGGGTAATCGCTTTAAAAATGATGGAACGACCGCCAGCCGGGAGTGTAGTGCCAATTCATCAACTGCCTCTGCTAATGAATGAGTTGTTTGAATGGCTACCACTTCCTCAAATGAATGGCTGTTCATTGAAGAACGATTACTGTCGGAACTTATCTCAGTTGACCGCCAGCTTAAACACCTTGGAGATAATGTCTAATGTGTTTGATAATAGTAAACAGACATGCCCGGTCCGGGCTGGCAGAGTCTTATTGTGTCCAGTCTTGGGCGTCGGAAGCGGGGGACGGGGCGTCCCCCGCTTCCGACGCCCAAGACTGGACACAATTACGCATATGGGCGACACAATTACCCCCCAACAATGTCGGATTTTAGCATTACGCATGTGGGCGTTGTATGGATTAGTAATCGACATCGAAATGCCGCCGTCACCCTAACGTTTGTAAGGTGGCGACGCTCTCGTCTCCGAAACCTCGGACGTGGCCCAGGTCGGGCTGGCCGGGTCCGAAATCCGTCCACTCTAACAGCTGACTGCCAGAGCTTACAATCGGCTGATCTCTCAGCTCTCTGAGAGTGCCGGGCTGGGCGGGGCCGGGCTGGCCTGGGCTGGGCTTGGCTGGCTGGCCTGGCCTGGTTGGCGGGCTGTACCAGTACGGAACCGATCACGTTGCCGCCGCCGCCGCTGCTACCGGGCCGGGCCGTGCCAACAGCTGTTCTGGCAGCAATCCAGGGGGAGGGGAGGAGGGAGGGGAGGGGCAGATCTCAGCTGGGAGGGAGGGGTGGGGGCAGCGGCTGGTCGGTCGGCGTGTGTCTGTTGAGTGGGGAGAGCGCAGGTTTTAGACGCGGTGTTCGCTAGATCTCGACCGCTGCCTGCTGCTCGCGACTGTTGCCTGGGCTTTGACTAGAGATGCACACTCCGAGGACAGGAACCGGCACCGCCGCCGCTCATCAATGAGTTGGCACCGGCAGCAAGCCCGGCCACATGGGCGGCACCCGTCAGGCCCGGCAACCAGCAATCTGCATGTCGGCTTCATTATACATTACACAATATTGTGATGCCTGAACTTGTGCTGAGTTCGTCATAATAACGGCCAGGGTGAACTCAGGACACAGTTCGGGACCGCTGGGCTTGAATTGGACCGGCGCCGGCTTCGTGGTCCTGCAATTTGCATCTCTATTTCGCCGCCTCCCTGTCCCCTGATTTGTTTTGTGATATAGCCGCCGCTGCCTTGTGCAGTGACATTCTTTCTGCAGGGAGTTGGATGGGGGGGGGCTGGTGGGATAGAGGGGAGGGGAGCTAGAAACAGCTGATGGACACGATTCGGTCGGGCTGAGCCAGCCAGCCGGTCGGTCTGGGGTGCCTTACACACTGATCCGCCTGGCTGGGCTGGTCTGGCTGAGGCCGGTTCCGGGCGGTTCTGGGGTGCCTTACACCTTGAATTCCGCCTGGCTGAGCCGGTCGGTCGGTCCGGTCGTCTGGGGGTTGGCCCTTGCACACTGCTACCGCCCTGCTGAGCAGCCAGCGGCCGGTCTGGGGTGCCTTACAATTATGGCACCGATGCTGATAAACTCGTTTACGCAGACCCACTGATCGTTTTCACTCCACGCCAGCGCTTCAGGGGGGCTCTTGGGCCGGTCCATGCACACCCTCGTAGCAGGCCGGTTGTCTCTCAAATAGAAGCAGGCCCCTGGGAAAGAGCAGCCGACCCCGCGCCACCCGCCCGGCCGTGCGGTGCGTCGCGAGATGGCATGGTTCCAAGATCAGGCTCCAAGTCTGACGCATTCTGGAGCGGATCTAGCTAAGCCACCACCTCCGTTCCCGACGGACAGATGGGACTTATGTTGGCTGGAGGGAGACTATGACCAGATGAGCGGCGCGAGCGACACTCCGTGCTGCTCCCGTCTCAGTGGCCTGGGTGCCCTTACGGGCCCGGCGGCCTTCCCGGGGTTCTCGTGTGCGCTGGCGTGCTACCACACATCGGAACTCCACCAGAAATCGCATCAGTGGCCGCGACTGGGGCGCCGGGCCTCGACGCCGTCTCGTGTCCGTCTGAGCCTGCAGTCCTGGGGTCCTGTTTCCGAAATCTTGCCCTGCCTCGGTCGTGGCCTCGTAACTTTCCGACGTCATAGGCGGCGGTTGCCCCATTTATCAGGTCCTGCATCATTCCTCCCCATTCCAGTCTGTCAGGCTCTGGCGACTCTCAGGTCCGGTCCGGTCCGTCCGGTCCGGTCCGGTCGCGTCCTCCCAGGCCCGGTCCGGAGCCACGTTGCTCCTGGAAGGCTCTGCAAGAACGAGGCGAAACGAAAGCCTCTGGGGGCCGTCGCCTTGGGCGCGCTAATGCAGCCCAGTCGCCCACGGGCGAACAGAACACCCCGGCCGCTAACCGCTTCCAAGGACCACCCCAGGCCGCTAAATCCTCAACCCCCCGACGACTCCGGTTTTTGCACGCCAGAACCACCCATCAACGACGCTCTAGTGCAGGGCGTGCTTCTTTCTAATCCCCTCGGGAAGGAGGATGTGCCATCCTCGCCTCGGCCACCGCTCGCGGCCCACGCACCGCGAACACGAGAGGGCCGGGACGAGTGCCGCCGCCAGGGGGGCTTCAGCGCCCGGCATCCGGTACAGCATTACCAACGGAGGTCCAGCACAAATTGGCACACGCCTCTGATCCTGGTCGTGAGCGTCACGATCTGACGGCTGCCGTCAAATAAGACGATCAGCCTTCCGTCACCAGGTGTCTGAAAGTCCAGTCCCGGACGATGAAAGAGCCAGCCGTCGTTAATTCTCGTTTTGATATCGCCCCCTAAATTAATCGAAAAAGCTTAGAAAAATGTCTACGAGACGTAAGGAATCAGCAGGCATCTTCGAAAGCTCGGCGGACATGAAAGGCCATTATGGCCCAAAAGTTGTGTTGATCCATGTGGGGTTAAGGGAATCAGGAAAACCTCAAGATACGATGTCACCAGCAGGTCAAAGAAAGTCACGTATTCCAAGTGCATAAGCCCGCTAATAGAAGCTCCGTCAAAAGTACTTCTTCGGAGAAACGTCCCACCTGTGTGACGCACAATGTAACAACCACCGGAAGAAATAAGCCACGAATTCGAACAGCTCAAATGAACATTTTGCAAAAACACAGACTTTTTTGGTATTCCACTGAGTATAAAACTCAGAAGTCTCGATAGTAATGGAGAAAACTTAATTGCCAGCCATGATTGGTCCACTAACCTTATAAGGTCAGAGAGGTCCATTAGTTTTTATTAAAAGTTTTTAGTGGGCCATAAATGGAAAGTTTGTAACCGATTGTACATAATATCCGTTAAATCACTTTATGTTGGGGTACGGCGTATAACACCTTAGCACATCCTTTGTGTCACCTGGACTGTGAGCGATCACCTAGAGGTGGTACTGTCTCCTATTTCAAGTTGGGGCTTTCAAAGCCCCGCCCCCCCCAAGGTGGCGGATGACGGATCCCCAGGCCAACAAATCTTTCACCTAAGTGCGTGTTATTCCCGAATGCACATAGGACTGGACCCGGTCAGGTTGAACACCTGGGACACTAGGAGTGTCCATCACAAGTATGTGAGCCTGTTCAAAATCAAAATTATAACACAGTGTTAAGTTCAATATAATCGTAGTGGTCCAAAATGGCCACAATAAGCCTGCGCACTGACTACGACGAGGGATCTGTCACCTAGGTTCCATGGTGGAATACGTGTATGATTTTGAGACGCCGGCCGCACCCCACTCTGGATCCGCCAGTACCCGCGCCCCCCCACTCTAGTCCTGACCACGCCAGAGCGGTGGCCCGTCAGGACTTATATAACAAGTTTATTAATTTGTGAGGTTGAATGCATTTTGGCTGCTTGGCCATTGCAAGACGCCTTCAACCTGGGCTGAGGACCTAGGGCATGCATGGCTACAAACTAAGGACCAGATCTGCAAAGCGTGCCTGAGAAAGTCGGCACTCAGCCAGGCAAGGCACCAAATGATTGGCGAGTTGATTTTGGAACAGTGGCCTGGGCTGATACAGCAATCTAGACCATCCTAATGCTCTCCGAGGTGGGATAGTGCCTAATAAGAGCAGATTGGGGAACTGATTTGATGTGCCCTGTGCGCGACCCTCCTCCCTTTACTAAAACGTATCGCTTCGATGCGCTTCTGCGGGAAGGCTCCGCAAGTGCCGCCGACCCGGCGTGCCCTGCCACCCTGGTATTCGCCCATGTTGTGTTGTTGTGGTCCGGATAAAAGCCCCAATTTAATACCGCCGAACTCCTTTGGTACACCCCTAGCCCAGGCACGTAACACATAGGATTTCAGATCCAGAGGGGGGGGGTGCTGAGCGCTCAAAAGGGCACATCTTACCCGCGCGACCCCTGAATAGAAGGCCCCCCTCACCCACCTCACAAGGCCATTTATGGCCTGTTGGTGAAGGGTGGATTATCTGTATTTTTTTTCCCGCACTGCGCTCTCCCCAGGAAATTGACTGCCTTCTCACTTTTCATCGGGAAGACGGCAAGTGTTCGACGTCAAGTCTCCTCCAAAATTTATCATAACAATCACCATGAGCAAGCTCCTCTCCATCTTCTATGAGGATAATTTGTAAGGTGATTCATAGTTATTATAGATCTTTGGTAGTAAGTAAAACTAATATATGTTCATTTTTTTAAATGTTATGTGCGATTCTTGTGAAGCAGCAAAATCACACAACTTAATTTGCAAAATAAATTATATGATTTCATGCGAGCACAGAGAGGAGCTCGATGTAGAGATTCTGACACTTTTTATCACACAGTAGAGAACACGCTCATCGTATTAAACAAGACCGCAACGTTTAGCTCCACGGGCCTTCGAATCACGTGAGGGCTGCCCTCAACCGCGTCGGTCTGCTGGAATAAACGGATTGATTGCACAAGCCTAGAAATTTTCGCCCACCGGCGGTGCCCGTCGAATCTCGCGGAGGGACATCCATAAATCCCTGCAGATCCATGAAAGTAGCCCAGGATTTTCGTCCGGGTCGTGCCCGCGCCAAGATTCGAAAAATGGTCTTCCACCACGAAAGACTCACGTGAGCTCCGAGGGAATTTTTTCTCCCACGTACAAGACCAGGGCGAGGCTCGGGAGAGGGGATCTAGGTTTACAGCGTCGCGGTTGAAAGCTAGTCACTGAAAGTTGGGATGACGAAGGAGGTCCCTACCTCCATCCGTACTCTGTGGCGCAAGATCCATATTTGGCATGTTCTATGGGCCTTAGGCTTCTGACGCCAGCGCCCTAGCGAGTCCGCGCGGTTAATCTAGTTCTGTTCTAGCCGAAAATGGGGGAGGCCCACTGAAACACTGCACCACCCAGGGCCCTTTCAATTTTATCAGGGGCCGCCCTAATTGGCCTCCTTGATAGAAGGTCGGGCTTTCCAGCTTCGCACCCTTAGCACTACAGGCGACCGTCCTTGTCGATCTTTGCGTTGTTGGTGTAGGAAGGGAGTTGGCAGCACTGGGCTAGCTTTTTCGATCCTTGTGAGCAGTCCCCTGGATCAGAGACATGCCTCCGAGGGAAGAGGTGTCACTGACCTATGAAGGAGTCGACCCGCCCTTGGCCACGAACCTCCGCAGTGACAGGGTGGGTCCTCTGTTTCCCGAGAGAGGGTACCCTGACCCCTGTCACCAGTGAGAGGGGTCACTGCGACCTCTCATTTATGCAAGAGGTCACCGCGCGCCAGGAGGGCCCCTTGGGTATGGCAGGCTAGATGGCCGACCTCATTTCGACCTATGAGGTAGAGTAGGTCATTTCATGGACCCTACGGAGAGGTCACTGATGCACGGCCCTCACATACGAAGAAAACACCCGGTCACCCATCAGGTGGAGACACCCCTCTTTTCGACGAGACCTTCCCTTCCACACACTGCCCCCCGGTCGCGACCTGTTGTCCAGGGGAGGTGTTCCACCTCTGTGGCTGCGCCTCGAAATGCGCGGTGGGTGGTCGCGCGCGATGTCTCTGCCATGTTGTCTCCACAATCCATTCAGTTCGCCTGTCGCCACAGCCCTCTCACTCCTATGCCGGAGACGCTCCCGTGCTCATGACAGGGCCTTTACTCCACGATCGCTAGTCGCCCTCGAGGACCTAGCGCACACCTTCTCGCAGAGCCCGTTCCCAGGGGCCCCTGCTAGCTAGCACTCGGACTAGGGCGTTCCACTCTTGCCTACACCGATGTTAGAAGTGTTCGGACCCGGGTATTGACAGCTCGGCGTCAGGAGCACAGCCTTTTCTATGGCGTTGGTCCACGGCGGGCCCCTGCTGTCGAAACCATGTCATAGTCACAGGTCGCGATGTCGCCTCTGGTGCAACCTACAGAGTCACAATGGCGAGGCCTTTTTGGCCTCTTTGCAGAGAGAGAGCCCATGATGGGTCCCCTATGCAGGAGCGTTCGCGGAGATTATAGACTGTCTCATATATCCGGGTCGTTTCACAGAGCCTGTCCACAACGACTGTCGCGTGTGACATTTAGCGGCGCATGATACCGTACCCTGCACAATCCATCGAGTTTCCGCTGTCACAATCCAGAGCGCTTTCGCGCGCCGTCTCGGTCGTGCCCACTTCAAAAGTTCCATGGCGCGCGCAGTCCGTCGCGCCGAGAAAAGGGCCCGACCAAGGGCCCCTCTAGGGGGGCCGCCGGGGGGGGCGGCCCGCCTCCGCCGCCCCCCCACTCCTGTGTGCGTCAGCAAGTCCGCATCGAGTCAGCTGTCACAATCCATCCGTAGTCGCCTGGTCAAATCACGCAACACATCATCGTTGTCGCTGTCACCAAGTCCATCGAGTCCGCTGCAGAGTCCTTCGAGTAGCCGAGTTGTTTTAATATCCGCGTGTTCCTGGTCGGTAGAATGACTCGGCCACTGATTATCGAGGTCGTTACATTTCTGATATTTCCCCGCTCTTCATCAGCGCAATAGTTCGTCACCGATGTCTTTATGAAGTCGTGAACTTGTCCAGCGCCTTCGCGGCTTCCCTGGTGTTCACGCCGCCGCCAAGGGTCAGAGTTTTCTGTTGTCCACTTCTGTGGTCGACAGGGTTATCCAAATGTCTGTTCTGTGGACGACAGGGTTACCAAATGTCTATTCTGTGGACGACAGGGTTGCCAAACGTCTGACATCCTGTATCTGGATGCTTGAGCATCTAGCTCCTCAATTCGCGAACGCTTCATATCGTGAATGGTATGCCATCACCCCGTAGACTTTGACAATAAACCCTGGGGTGGTGTGGCGTGACGTCAGACGTGACGTCAGACGTGCCGACAGTCGTGCGGTGTGACGTCGAGCGTGTTTTATCAAGGCGTTGATTTGCTTTCTTTGTTCCTAGTGAAAATGCGTGGCTGTCAAAAACCTGTTTTGCTGACGTGGTTGCGAAACTGCGGATGTTTGGTAGATCTCGACCACCATTGCTGTGCGTGTTGCTGGCATCCGTCTTTTTTGTGCATTGTCGTTTTTTATTGTGGTGCGTTGTCATTGTCGTGCTTGTTGCTGGCATCCGTCATTGCTAGGTGGCTTACGCGCAGGAGAAAGTGTGCATACATTTGCTGCCGCAGAACCGCCTTAGAAATCAACAGATGCAAATCACTGTAAATTGCTGAACGTGAATTATCTTCAAGACTGATTTATGCGCTATGGATTATATGTTGTATTCTAAGTATGTGCTGTTTGTGTGAGTAGTAACTAGTAGTAGTATGTGTCTGTATGTGACAACCAGGAACGTCGCCACTGAGAAGGGGGGGTGGCCCCAGGACTGCTTAAGTCTCGCTCCCCTATTAGCCCATATGTGTGTGTGGGGGCGGGAAGGTGGCAAAACCTCTGGCTGGCCTCCTCCAAACCTGGCTGGCTCCTCCAAACCTCTGGCTGGCTCCTCCAAACCTCTGGCTGGCCTCCTCCAAACACTCTGGCTGGCCTCCTCCAAATCCTCTGACTGGCCTCCTCCAAACCTCTGGCTGGCCCATGACCATTTTTTGGCGACGCACCTGTGTACAACGTTGAAGAACCCATTGTGAGAATGAAAATGCTGATGGCTACGGCTGCCGCTGGTCCCTGGTGTATTTACGCTGGCGTCTGCCCTGCGCTCTGTTGGTGGTTTCCCAGCTCCTGACTCATCCCATTGTGCTGAGAAACTCGGCCTAGTCGGCTCCCACTAACGGGTCCGTCATTTTCCCAGACTGGCGCTATTAATTCATCACGTTCTCAGCATCCTATGATGCGCCATTGTTTGTATTTGACTCATACTGTATGATTTATTTGCTACTTCTTTTGTTTGAAACGTACTGCTTGAAAGTGGTCCACTTTACATTACTCAAACTGACAGCTTAGCTTGAGAACGTACGACTGCTTCTGTTTGTTGCTGTCTGATGACTACCGGAAAAAGCGGAATTTTTTTGTTCTGTATGTGTATAGTTGTTAATGCGTTGGATATGCTAAAATACATGTTTGATGTACCTCACTCAATCGCTGTCCTAACATCGTAAACGCGATTTGACCATCGCTTTGGCAGTTCTCTCGGCCCGTCACCCTGGCGGCAGCGTCTGCGTCTGTAGTTCCGCCGGTGCGTCTGACAGATGTCTCTGCCGTCTGTTCCTCAGTGTTGCTGTCCATCTGCTCGCTGCTCTGCGACCCGAACCCCGACGACCCCCTGGTGCCCGAGATCGCGCGCATCTACAAAACCGACCGGGACAAGTACAACGAGGTGAGCTGTCGGGGGTTGAGGAGAGGTCGGGGGTGTCTGGGAGATGTTCACGCACAGGGCACGAGCGTAGGAATTTTATGAAAAGTGTGAGGGGGCAGTGAAACTTTGACCTTGCTTTGAGAGAAGCCCAACTCCCATGCATTATTTTCATATAACCATTTTGTCGCGTCGCCATTAAAGGAAATGTTTCAGCTTTTTGAAAGTTGTCGAATATACCCCGGTTATAGTCGGAAATATGGAGTACCTAAGTGCTGCTGAACACGATAGTGATATTTGTTTCTGGAAAAGTAGCTTAACTTTATAGAAATAAGGTTGTTAGATTAAGGATAATAACGCCATTATTGAGCTATTGTTAGCCATTTACCACTATTTACGCTGCCAAATGCTATATAGCGCATCTTCAGACATTTTTGGCGTCTTCAATTCAAATTATGGCGCGTTGTTAACATCAAACTGGCAGTGGGTAATCCTGAATTCAGCCAAAGTTAGACAAATACAGGTCGTCCGGGCTCCCGGGACCAACAATCTTGAAGGGGCTGTCAGCCAATTAGCAGCGGCACTTGCATATACCTTAGTTTGCGAATTAAAAACCGAATTGCTTAAAATTGATTAGTTTGTAGTGGTCATAATATTTGTCAATAACTGGCAAAGAAAATGGCTATCTTCAGTTCAAAATCCATATAAAGATGAAACATTTCCATTAAAGGGGGGTGCCTTCTCACATCGCCCATGTGGAGAGTTGTTGGCACTGGTCTATAGAACATATTTATCTGAATTTAGCTATGACTTAATTTCTCCAGATTCACCCTAGTTGCTGAGATATTCCAAATTCGCCAATATCAGTAAAATCACGAAATTAGCGGTATTCGCCAGAGAGGCTCTCGCTACAAGAAGCACCGCCACGGTTCGTTGGAAGGATTTTGTGGGGGCAAACTGCAGGAGATGCACTATTCGAAAGCTGAGCTCACGCGAAATCCAGCGATGTCAATTTTCACTAAATTCATCGAGCGCATTTTATTTTAATCGACATTTTGTCAAATTGCGCCACCTAATCGTTTGGTCAGGGCTATCGCGCATGGTATAGCGAAAATGCAGACCAATGACATGTCTACCGATTCGCCATGCTCTGCACGTCAAGGTCTCATAGAATGCAAAGCCATTATATGTTTTGGTTGGTTGTACGGCTGCATCAAAGCCAAGCGCTCCCGGTGTCGACACTAAGGTGCACTCCCGCCCGCGCCTCATGCGCAGAATCGCCCCTCACGACACGCGAGCTGAGCACTGCGCGCCGCCGACCCGACTTACGGAGCGGGCTCTCGGTCAGTCACGGGACAAACGGTGCATTGCATGTTGAAAAACCTATCTCTGTTCACTAGCCTAGCTATCCAGGAAGATCGGGACTAATTTCCAGCCATCTCAGATTGCTACAAATGTCACTTTTGGATAATTGTATGAACCATATTTGTCAAACGTAGCCTCTGACCGGGACTGGGCTCCGCCCGGCTCGGCCAGCTTCGAGTCTGTACACGATGTGACGTCAGAGGCCACGGCGCGGCCGCCGCCGACCGGCTGGCCGGTCAGGGTCAGGTCATGATCGGCGGTGGCCGCGCCGTGGCCTCTGGCGTCACATCGTGTACAGACTCGAAGCTGGCCGAGCCAGGCGGCACCCAGTCCCAGTCAGAGGCTACGTTTGACAAATACGGTGCATACAATTGTCTAAAAGCACCATTTGTATCGGTCACAGGTGGATAACATTTGCAACGATCTTCTTGGATAGCTGCCTATTGAGTCAGAGTTATTTTTAACATCCATGCACCGTTTTCCCGTGACTGCCGAAGCCCGCTCCGTAAGCCGGGTCGGCGGCGCGCAGTGCTCAGCTCGCGTGTCGCGAGGGGCGATAATGCGCATGAGGCGCGGGCGGGAGTGAGCCTTAGTGCCGACACCGGGAGCGCTTGGCTTTGATGCAGCCGTGCAACCAACCAAAACATCTAATGGCTTTACATTCTACGAGATGCTGAGGTGCATAGTATGACGAATCGGTAGACATGTCATTGGTCTGCATTTTCGCCATAACATACACGATAGCCCTGGCAAACGAAATGGGCGCGATTTCGCACAAAATGTCGATTTACAAAAGGTGCTGGAAGGATTTTTAACATATTGACATTGCTGGATTCCGCGTGAGC
>VOPJ01001956.1:0-28618 GCA_014673585.1 Semibalanus balanoides | reverse complement strand
GCCTCGTCCCTCCCGTGCCAGTCCTGCCCCCGGGCTAGGTATGTTAGTACTGTGTGCAGCTCTCCCTCCCCGACCCGATCCTTTCCTCGGGCTAGGTGTGTTTGTATCGTGTGTAGACGTAGTACCGGGCCGGTCTTTGCCCTCGGGCTAGGTGTGTTAGTTCCGTGTGCAGACGTAGTAAGCAGCTTTGTCACTTCGCCGTCAGATGCAAAGCAAAGCAGCAAAAATTGTTTTTGCCGCAAAGCAGCAAAAATTGTTTTTGGGTATTGCGTCGAAAGTCCAAAAAAAATAAAAGTGTAACCATAGCTTGTAATGAAGCTCTCAGTATGCGCTTCTAATGAATATAGTTGTATCTATCAACTCTTCGAAATACACTTATGGAGCACAAAAATAACCCGACTTATGTGTACCAATAGCAAACTTGCGGGCCCCTGTACTTACAATTGGTTGTCACTCTGATTTTGCTAACGGTGACGTAAGTCAGGTCAATTCATGACCTCCCATTATAGTGAACGGAAATAAACAAATGCTTTCTATTCAGAAGTGTGCATTGATCAGGCTAATTTTTCAGAATCATGTTCCGTTTTCTCATTCTGAGAGCAAGGGGCCATGTGTTGCCTCAGTGATCTCTCACTTACGGTCAGTCTGAGGTCATCTGAGGTCATCAGCAATGGATTGCTAAATAACTCTTGATAGAAAAGAGATAGAGAACAAGCGGATGGCACCACTGTGTTCGTCTGTCGCGCGTCTCCCCATGCAAGAATGACCTCGCTGAGTCACCACATGACCTTGACCTGAGGTAGCATTTTGAAATTGCCCTTACTAGGTTACCACGTATAAGTGTCAAAGCGCCTCGACAAGAAAAACACGGTGGAGTTAAAATAAATGCTTTATCACCTTTTGTAAAAAGTTATTCATGAAAAAAAATATGCCGAAAACTGCATTTATGACCTTCGATGACCTCTGAAGCCTAAGCTATTGATCTGAGCTAAATTTTGAGGACACCAAGTACGATCTCATTTTTAATGAGCTCTCGATTTTTCTTCGTTTGTTCCTAGCTATCATAGTTCACAAGATATACGGAGGCTGCTCGAAGCAAAGTCCAAAAACTGTGAATTCGATCTTTGATGACCTCTGGTGACCTCAATATTGATCTTAACTAAAAATGTTCTTTGAAACTTCGAGTGTGCATGTTCAGAACTTTCGAGCATTGTTTTACGCGTCTTTCTATCCCTTTTCGTATTCGAGTTAGAGGGTGGTCATTTTGACCTCTCCCACCATTGCGAAGTTGTCTCGCAGGCCCACCAGAGCGCGGGCTAAAGTGCACTTACTTTTGATGCAGTCTTCTCATGCTGCTATTTGAAACTAATATTCAAAAGTTAATGACAGCTTTTTAATGTGAATATCTCAAAGACAAATATGAATATTTCAAAGCAAATAATATATCTACCGAAAACCTCGACAAGAACAAGAACAAACTATTATTCACGCCACTCAACTTGAATGTTAGGTAAACACCGCGGTTGCTAGGTAACAGCGCTTAACGACTTTCGACTCAAATGGTTTTATGCAAAATGCCTAATTACCTGTCCCGCCAGTGCTAGTCTCAATCCTAACTCACAGTACTCAATGAACGTGTTCGTAGCGCAATATGTATACTTTTAACCAAACTTATTAACATTGACACTAACCAGCCGTTATAATAAAAATTGCGCAGGGCCTAAAACGTTGATTGATAAATTAGTCTATGCTAGTTGATGCATTGAAAAGTTATTGTCAAAAATATGGTCCTAAGTGGTTATCATTCACAGTAGCACGATCACATACTAACAAACATAGAGCAAATTCAGTACTGACAACCATAGAGACGATCCACATACTAACGAAACATAAGCAGCGATCACATCTAACAAACAATTAGAGCCGATCACCTACTAACAACATAGAGCACGATCACATACTAACAAACATAGAGCACGATCACATACTAACAAACATAGAGAACGATCACATACTAACAAACATAGAGCACGATCACATACTAACAAACATAGAGCACGATCACATACTAAAAAACAAAGAGCACGATCACATACTAATAAACATAGAGCAAATAACCTGCAAGATGAACGCGTAATTTGGAATGTAATATTGCTATCAGTAAAAACACCAAAAAAGCGGGCAGGAGACTGCGGTGCGCTGCCAAAAAACAGCGATTTGACGATCCCCATGGACTAGTTGTCTACGAGATGGACTGGAAACAGATTATGTGGTGGTCCAGGGGGGAGCAACAGCCCCTTCTCATAAGGCCGCAGCGCAGCGAGCGGATGCGAGCGGAGCGCTCAAAACGTGGGTCCCTGAGACCGTAATTGCTGTACAAGATAGGTCAGGTTCAATGATGTTGATACAATATGTATTCCTGTCACTCCCTAGTTCATACTCCATGAGATCGTCAAATCGAGGGTTTTTGGTAACGCACCGCAGTTCCCTACTTGCTTTTTCAGGGTCTTCACTGATCACAATATTACATTCTTATGTAGAATAAACGCCTAGTATATTTGCTACCATAAAACTGACAAGTACTCTGACGTCACCACGGCGGTCATTTATACCTAATGGGGAAACCTTATTAGTGCGTACCCTGGAGGGGGGGCGAAATCCGCCCACCCTACGGTTTTTCGACCATTGCTGAAAACGGCGGCGCGCAGCGCCGCCGTTTTTTGCATATATGTTCGAAAATGAACTACCAACATTATGCTCAATGCTTGGTCTCGGTTCATCTCAGGTCTGGTCACCAGACGAGGTCACGTGATGACCTCACCTCCAGAACGTGTTAGGTCGTATGCAGCCACAGTTGTCAAACGATCGATGATGTAATACTTGCCGGATGTCATAATGTCATGGATACCTACAATTGCTCATCTCGGAATTATCAAGGCAATATAAATCAGGTGAGGGCGTCTGAGCTCGGTCACATGACCGATTCGGCGCACGAGCGCTTGTGGCGAAGGCACTTCCAGTCTTCGGTTTTGGGGTCTCATCGCGTTTTCGCCGCATGAGACAACAATGGTTAATCTGAACATTTTTATGAAATGATTTTGTTTTACTTTATCTGGCCACTTTTTCCAAAGAGACGCATTAATTCATGAATATAACAAGTTTGGCTTTTTATGGTGGTAAATATTTATTGTTATCATTTAATTGATAATTAACAACAGTTTCAATGCAAGCGAAATCCTGGGTCCAAAGTCACGTGACTGACACCCAACACCTGGGAATTATGATATCGGTGACATAAGGTCAGGGTCAACTTTGTGACCACCAACATTTATTTACCAATAACTCTCGACATAATGAAGACAGAGACGTGACAATGGTACAAATGCGTCTGTCTCGTCGAGATACGTCTTTCAATATGCAACATGACTTACTTGGGTCACTACTTGATTTTGAACTGAGGTCAAAATTCTAAGTTGACCTCACCTGAAAAAATGAGCATGCCTCAAACTGGCTTGACGAGACAAACATGACAACGTCAAAAGAACTGCTTTATCGTTATTAGTTAACAAGTTATTAGCAAAACACTTTCTTGCAAACAATATCCCTTTTGACCTTCAATGATCTCTGAAGCTTAAAATATTCACTTGAGCTCAAATTGGAGGACAACAACATTGATTACAAATTTAAAGAGCCTTCGACTGCTAATTGGGTTTGCTCCTAGCTATCATAGTTTTCGAGATAATTGGGGGTATCTGGAGCAAAGTCCTAAATATGAAAAGTGTGACCTCACGTGACCTTGATACTGATCTGACCTAAAAAAGACAAAGGTACTTTCGATAGACCTTTTCTCGAGCTATCTAACTCCGTTTTCCGTTTGTCGCTACGTTGCGTGGTTTTTGACATCATAGGGTTTTTTACATCACCCGCCCCCTTCCAGGGCGTGTTATCCCGCGCCCCACTGGGCCTCTGCATTTCCCGTGACCTACTTTTTGAACAACTACTTTGGTGGTTTTTGAACACCCCTTCTAACTCGACTGCTATGACACGTAGACCAAAACAAAAAACAGTGTTCGAGCCGTCATCGAAAATCCGTTCGAAATCATTTCAGATTTTTTGTTTACGTCAAAATTCAAGTCATCAGAGGTCATCGAAGGTCAAATTTTCCAGTTTTAAGACATCGCTCCAGAAACCCCCAATATCTCGGGAACTATACTATCTAGGAACAGACGGCTAAGGCAAATTGCCACCCATTGACATTTTCAATCGACTCTGATGTTCTCAAATTTGACCTCAGGTCAATAATTTAGGCTCTAGAGGTCATTCAAGTAAAAAATGCTGATTTGTTGTCAAAACATATTTTCGCATATAACTTATTATCTAATTAAGATAACGCAATACTGTTTACGCCATCGTGTTTGTCTCGTCAAAACGCCTTTATTTTTATTTTTTAATTGTATGTACCATTTTAGGTCAAGTTAAGAAATGACCTCAGGTCAAGGTCAAGTGTTGACTAAAGTAGGTCATGCTGCATATTAGGACACTTGTCTCTACGAGACAAACACATTGGTGAAAGTTGCACTTATTTATCTGCATTATGTCCAGAGTTATTGACGAAAAGGTGTTGGCGACCTCGGATGACCTCAGGGTCATGTCAGGGTCATGTGTCAGGGTCATGGTTTTGTTCAATGACCCATGCTTCCCGTATGGGTCATTGAACAAAACCTGCACTTGGATTATACATAATGTCCTATGATAACATTATGCAGAAGGAAATGGACTGATATCCTCGAAAAAGAAAATATTTGAATATTTCTACATTGACTTATAATGGGAAGGTCACAAAATTTACTTGACCTCAGGTCACCTATATCAACAGTCCGAGATAAACGTTTTGTAGATACTGACGACTTAATGTAATCATACAAGTTTGATATCGATCCCTGAAAAACAGTGGTCATGGCACGACCGCAAACTTTTTGGGAGGTGGGGTCACTTGACCTGACCTGGTGACCTGACCCAATCTAACACGAAACTTGAATGTTCGCAACATGTGCGGAAAGGATCAATGATAAGCTATGCCAAACTTGGTGGCGCTACACGTCGCAGTTGTTTCGTTATCTCGATAAAACCTCAGGGAGTGTCCAACCCCCCCCCCCCCCAGTAGGGCGCGGGTTATTCTCAGAGGGCCTCCAGGGCGCGTGTTATGTAAAGGAATATTGACAATGAGTAACAATAGTCATGCACTGATCTACTGATGAACATTGAACACCGTACAGTGCCGTCCGCTTTTCCCATCCCCAGCGTGATGACAACATCCAATATTGAACACACCGAGTGCGACCGATGCCGTTGCAGTGATGTCATACCGGTATTCACATATCGGTTCTCTGACCAGTTTACCGGTATCCGGATACCAGGTATCCGGTTACTAGGATACGAAATGATCATTCTGGGCCCAGCAAAGGTCAGCTGGCCGGCCACCCTGCCCTCTGCACTGGAGTTCCGGTAAACGTTCACAAATCGATTGACGATAAGATTAAATGATATTGGTACTATTCCGGAGCAGGACGAGTTTCATTCTCGGAAAATATGTCTTTCCGGGTAATCGTTGCGCGCGTTTGCGAATTAAAATTCACCAAGTCATTTAACATTGCATAAACCCACGCCCTGGTGGGGGTCATTTTATCCCCATGTGTTTTCTCCAAAATAGCGGAAAAACGGCGACGCGCAGCGCCGCCAAACTTTGTATAGCTGTTAAAACATCAATTGCCCACACTTTGACACACAAATTTGACTTCAGGTTATCCCAGGTCAGATCACCAGGTCACTCCAAGTGACCTTGCCTTACAAAATGTTTGTGATCGTGCCAAAGCCACAGTTTTTGTTCGAAATATTTGAAACTTGCAGGATTTCATAAAATCATAAGCACCTACAATTATTCATCGCATATTTTTTTGCATCGGTGACCTAAGGTCAGGTCAATTTCCTGACCTCCCATCATAAGTGAACGGGAAATAAACAAATGTTCCCTATTCAGAAAATATGCATTGGATCAGGCAAATTATTTTAGAATCATATTTTTTTATCTAATTCTGGATGATCAAGGTGCAATTGTTGCTCAGGGATTTCTACAAGGTCATCTGAGGTTATCTGAGGTCATCAGCAATGTTTTGCTAATAACTCGTGATAAAAAAGAGATAGAGACGAGCATTTTACACCACTGTTTTCTTCTCGTCTGGCCGCGTCTCCCCATATGAAACATGACCTCCTTGACCTCAGGTCAAATTTTGAAAACGACATTACCAGGTCACCATGTGTAGGTTTCAAAGTGCCTCGACGAGACAAACACGAAGGTGTCAAAATATTTGCTTTATAGTTTTTAGATAAAAAGTTATTTGGGAAACCAAATTTTACCAAAAGCTGCATTTTTGACCTTTTATGACCTTTGGAGGCTACACTATTTATCTGAGCTCAATTTTGAGAATATACAATCAGATTTCATTTTTAATGAGCCTTTGATTGCTTTTCCGATTGTTCCTAGCTGTCATAGTTCACAAGATTTACGGGGGTTGTTCAAAGCGAAGTGCAAAAACGGTTAAATTTGACCTTTGATGACCTCTAGTGACCTCAATATTGACCTTAGCTAAAAATGGTCTTTGTAACTTCGAATGTACATGTTGAGAGATTTCGAACGCTTTTTGTCTGCGTCTTTCTATTTTTTTTTTTATTTTTTTTTAGTTAGGTCATTTTGATCTCCCCCCCCCACACACACACACCAAGGCGAAGTAGTCTCGGAGGCCACCAGGGCGCGGGTTATCATAGAGAAGCACGTAATGAAAAATCGCATGATGCATGATTAATAACCATATGTCTCATGGCCTTTCTATCATGTTAACTAGGGTAGCCGAACCCTCCCTCCAGTGAAGCCGCTCTCACCAGTCGAACTGAAATCTGGCCACTCGAGAGGCCAGGTCGTGTCTGTTTAAAAGCGACATCGTCTCTGTATAAAAAACATACTCGAATTGGCGAAAAAATCAACTGATGCAGATCTAAAGGCAAAGAACATTGAACTAAGTTAACACGCGCGCTGAAGGGGAGGGGCATGTTTGTGACCCCTCATATGTTTTTCGTGAATAGCTAAAAAACGAAGCAACTCAGGGCGGCGGTTTTCATTCGAAATTACGGCAACACAATAGCGTATCGTTTGACGCAAAAAAGGAAATCGGGCGGCACATTTTTGAGTTATACAGATGTTAATTTTAACATGGCGGCGAGAATCGAGGTCAGCGAAGCGATATCTTTGGAACTAACAGATGGTTCCATATGAATGCCTTTGAAGTTTGCAGAATAATATAGTGAAGGGGGCAGGGGCCATATGCCCCTCTTCTTAGCCTGGGGGTCCAACAATAGTACCTCTTCCCCTCAGTTTTGAGCCATTTTACCTTCTTCGATCACGGATATTTGTTCGAGATTAATACTTTAAAGTTAAGATAATAACAATGAATTCATCAAGGCGACAGCTCAAGACAGCTGTATGAAGAAAACAAAATTGGAACTGTTTCATATGCCATTCAGCTGACAGCAACATGCGTTGGCGAGTATCTATTTTGTCACCTCTAGGTGTTGGCTCGTGTCCCGTGTGACTCCTCTTTCACAGACCAATGCAGCTGGGCCGGCCGTCCCGTCCCGTCCCGTCCCGTCCCGACCCGTCCCGACCCGACCCGTCCCAGCCCGTCCCAGCCCGTCCCGCCCGGCTGCAGGGCCGCCGCCACGGGTGCGGCTCAGCTGTCTGGCCGCCTCTTCAGACACCCGCTGTAATTAAGGACAGATGACCGGCGCTCTTCCAGCTGGAGGATCGGAAGCGAATTTTTACCGACCACAAGGTAAGAAACGTGCCAACTCAGCTGACAGACAGCGGCTTCCCAGAGGTGAAGGCAACCGGATCTGCAGTGCCGAGCGTTCCGCGAAGATGGTAACTATCAATCGGTCATCCTCGGGTCTCGTCTGAGCAGCGCTCGGCTTATTGGTCTGCCTTGGTTATCCCTCAGACTACAGCCGAAAATTCCAGTAACAATGCTTTGGGCAAGTATGAACTGTTTTATGATATTAATACATTTTTTTGTATTGTTAAGGAAGGATAGTGGACATCGAGCTTGTTCAAAACAACGTGAGCAAAATGGAAGGCAATTGTACTCACTATGTAGTGGTCTTCCGCCTGCCGCCTGGTGCCTAGTTCCTGGTACATATCCAGTGAAAAATAATCGAGATGAGAGTCTAGTAATGTTGTTGCTGTTATTGTGTTTTAACGACAGCACGACTGCCAAGGCTGTATACCACCGGCGGATCTAGAGGCGGTTCAGAACAGCTCACATAAAATGTGTTCCCCAATTGCCTACCTTTTACAAAACTGGCTGGTTCCGAGGGTGGTCTCTTAATATGCATGTGCATCGTGCAGAGTAGTATGAACTAAAGCCACGTGCATGCTAATCTCAACAGCATTACCGATTATCTTTATTTGTACGTATGCTGGCACTCATTCATATAGGTGATCAGGAGTGTCATTTAAATTAATATATCTCTCACGAGTCCTACACCGCTGACCAGGGCTGCTGAGTCGGAGTCAGAGTCGGTGGAGTCGGTAATTTCGGCCGGAGTCAGAGACTATCCCGACTCATCCCCAGCTATCAGATACATGGCGGCATGGGCAGCTTTATCACACTTAACAACACTCTACTACACCTCGCCGTGAGAGCAGGATCACTCGCGTGACCCCCGACCGTGTGCGGGGAGGAGGGCGAGGGGTAGACTCTCCTTGGTGACTTGGCCTAATTGAGCTAGTGCTTGATTTAAAAATTAGCCGTGTTCTTGTGACGCAGAGGAAAAGCTAAAGCTAATTAATAATCTGATTGTAAGGTCTGCTAGTCACAGCTGCCTCTCGAGGTATGCGGCAAGAGACCGCGACATGTTCAAATGTAATGTGTTAAAAATACTACGTATCGATGTAATGTACAGGATCTTTTAGAATGCAATGACCAAATTTGAAATCAGCATACAAACCGGACCTACAAATGCCAAATTAAAAACTGTCGTGTCGGTCACGTATATATCTGCAGGTAATTTGACTCGGTTTGACCGTTTTGGAACGTATGTGGTATGACCAGGTACACACAATCCATGGTAAACAGGATCATATTTAAATACTAGAAGTCAAAGACTGCCTAGAAACAGGGACGAAGAAAAAAACAAATAATCCTCTGATTGGTATCGGAGGTAGATAGAATGCGTTGACGAAAGGCATCGATACCGCAATCTCGCAGATCCACAACATGTCACCATAGAAAACCTGTGCATATGCTCCTTTGAACATACAACACTCGGACACTGAAGTTTGAAGGGATCGATACTACCGCGGAGCAGTTTTGCAATCACGATTGATAACAGGTATTGGGGTCATGTGAGTTATAAGTTTGAAGTTTTCAGTAGTATCGATAATCGGATATTGTCAAATTGTCAAAAGTAGGCGTTTAGAAAGTTATTCGTGCGATGATTTACGAAAGTCACGATGGAGTTTGCTTCTGTAAAACGGAGGGAGGTTTGCAAACCCCTACACTGGCGAGGGTGTAATCTTGCTAGGTGCATTTTAGTAAACCACCGAGCTACAATGGTGAAGAAAATCATACGCGAGAGGTCTCACACTCCGTATTAGTGACCGTCACTCACACAAATGCTGTGTGGTCGTCGTAAACGCAGAGAGCATCATTGTGCCCTAGACCAACCCAAGCCAACACAAAGCCATGAACCAAGCCCACGACCTCCAGAAGACCATCAATTTATAATATGTGAGTACCCCACTAGCCATGCCTGGGGCAGGAGTTCAGATAAAACAGAATAATTCTTTTTAACAAAATTTGGCAACATTACTCTAGCGTGTTTACTTTCCATACTGTTAACCGAGAAATAATATCAGGCACCTGTCGTGTTGACTGTTGTTGAACGACCTTATCAAACATTTTGCGGTCAACATTATCACCATCATTGGACAGTGGTCAATCCTAAGTCTGCAGCTTACGCGATCGACATGATTTTAAAAGCTGTCTTTTAAACTTCCGCACGGGGACCTTTATGTTTGTATTTTGGTCCGCAATACTAATTGCAAAGTCTATTGTTCTTTAGCGTGTCTATATTATTTTAAAAAAGATACTGGGTACCCATTGGTTGGTGAATACGCTTAGCGAATCTATTTCCCAAATTGGCCATTCCAGCCGTCGCAGTACATCCGAAAAGTAAAAAAATCACAGCACGGACAATCGGGAAGAATTAAAGTGGGCAACTGGTGCAACCCGATCAAGAAAGTTTTCTGTGTCACACAGTGTTTTGTCCGAGGATTTGAAAACTACAGAAATCGATAGAAGGTCGTGCTTAGTCACCTACAATTGGTTTATATCCGGTATATGGATATATGATCTAATTACGCGTCTTTGACACGTGGGAGGTCAAATTTTTGGAATTGACCTTAATGCAGATCAAATCATATGTTTCGATGAGCAGGTTCGCACGAGATAAATGCGATGGTGTTACAATGATTGCTCTTTGTACGTTCTACGGTTAACACGCTATTCACGAAAAATTGCAGAAAATGGCATCATAACTTTTAATGAACTGTGGAGCCAAGACTATTGACCTGAGCAAAAATCTGAGAACAGTAATGGCGATTGCATTTGTCATACCATGTCGTCATTTCATTTGTTCCTAGCTATCGTAGTTCCCGAGATATTTGGTGATTTCTGGAGTGTCCTGTACCTGGGGAATTTTAACTTTGATGACCTCTGGTGATCTAAATATTGACCTGAGCCAAAACTGAAAACTCTATTCAAAACTCTATTCAAAATGGCCTTGTTGAGAACATTCGATCGTTTTTCTCCGCGTCTTTGTAGCCTTTTTAGTTTTCGAGTTGGAAGGGGGGCATTTCAACTCCCCACTAGAACAAAATTGTCTCAGGATATCATTGCATAGGGTCACGGGCTAGCATGCAAGGTCGGAGTTGACTTAGGAGTCGGAGTCGGAGTTGGAGTCGACTCCGGAGGGTCGGAGTTGGAGTCGGAATCGGAGTCACCAGAAAACTGATCGAATCCACAGCCCTGCCAGGCTGACTGCATATATCGCAGCACGTTGTCGAATCTGATCCTGTTAAACACTGCTCCAAGGTTTCGGAACAACCCACACGCACGACTTTGATGGGAGCAGTCATAGCCCCCAAAACTTAAAATTTCGAAGCCAACAAACATTCGTTTTGAATGGAAATTTAGATTTACAAACAGCACGAGCTTTATCATCACACGAGTTTTTGCGCAGTAGAAGCTTAAGTGCTTAGAATTTGTATTACAAACGGAAACAAGGTTGTACATCAGCGCGCGCTTCTTCTAAACCCGACAACTCACAACTTAAACACTTTAACCCTCGCCCTATTGGGGCTCCTTAAACGACCCCCTTCCCCAAGGTTTTTCTTGCATAACTTTTACACATGCGACTAATCTTGCTGAAATTGTAAGCAGCTGAGTTTACAATAACTTTACATATGCTGTCAAAACTGCATTGAAATTGGTTAAGTAGCTTCGGAGATAATGACGTTTTATGTTGGTGGAAAAACGATGTGTGTTGGAAAAATCGCAGAAAATATAATTTTACAGCAAATCGCAAACAGAAATCGATAGTGATAGAAGAAGACATTTCCTTCAAAATGACGACATTGGATTTGTGAAACTTTGGATTTTTGACCCCCAAAGGTTCAAAAACGGATTTTTTCAACACTTTAAAATCAAAATTTGCCAAGCTGTTAAAGGGACAATGCCTCTTCCGGATCATATCGCAAAAACATGCTAAAACAAGTCTTAGAGACTAAATCTTATTTTTAATCGTACTCTTATGCTCACCAAAGCGCAAAAAAATCATTTGTCATAATGATATAAAAACGGTTTGCAATGTTCACACACCTCTAGATTATATGGTCACCAGGTCAGGTCAAGTGACCTTACCTTCCAAAACGTTTGCGGTCGTGCCATGACTACAGTTTCTAAGGGATCGATATCAAACTTTTAGGATTAATTAGTCATTAGTGATTCAAACGTCTTTCCGGATTTTTCTGTATCGGTGACTTAAGGTCGGGTCAATTTTGCGAATTCCCCCACTTTAGCCTCAAGGTGAAATAATCACTGCTTTATTTGTCGACGACTATAGCCCTCCACTTTCTCTTTCTCGGACTGATGTTTACTCATCAATTTGATATTTGTAATGATCAAGGTGCAGGTTTGCTCTGGGAACATATAGCCCCCGTTATTCATCTGCGGATCATCCCGAGGTCCACCCACACTTTTCGTTCGAACTGGAGACAGTCAATGAAAGGTAGAGAATGCCAACACTCTAACCCGCAGTCGTGTTTTGTCAGATCAAGAAGCACATCTACTGACTATGCCAACACTGTACCTCTGAGTCACACACTCTGAATCTGTGACTGAGGTCTTCTTTTATCCAAGTCCTTGACCTTACATAATAAATTGTTCATCATTTAAACACGCGCCATGGGAAACCGATGACATTAACACGCATGGCGTAACAGTATTCGCGTTGATGTGGTAATGGTGGGCACGCTCCTAAATTCCCACGATAAATAAGCCTACATTTAGACCAAATTAGCTTTTTGTGATTTGAATGACCTCTAGAGTCCCTACAGGACCTGACTGCTCAATTTGGAGAGAGTGGTTTAGACGTAGAATAAATTGGCATTGGCTGGCGATTGACTTTTATAGAAGCGTTTTGTTTCTAGATAGCATAGTTTCACCGAGACTGGGTTTCTGGAGCGATGTACGTAAACTAAGAAAATTATGCAACCTTGCATGATATAGAGATGACACCTGAGTTATTTGACGTGACGAAAGAGTTCGAAATAGTTCTCGACAACATGCATTCTTTATTTAATCGCGTTCGCGAAACACATAGATATTACTATAGTTTTCAGTCTACGTGCATGGAGAACAGTTGGGGGGGGGTGTTCAACCCCCCCAGTCGGGCGAAGGAAATACGGAGGCCCAGTGGGGCGCGGGTTATCAAGGGATATATGTGAGAAGACAGAGTATAGACAATGCTAAAACAAATTTGCAAAACAATATCTCTAATTTTGACTCAGTGATGGCTTTCTAAGTGTATGAAATTTATGACGTCATGTTTTTTTACATTTTAGACCAGATAGGAACAAATAGATACCTTTTGGTATTTCTGAGACATAAATATCTAGAAACATGCCTTTTGATTTACAATTATCAATTTTCAATTTTCAGGTTTTCTGACAGAGTAAAATCGCTATTCTGGACGTGGTCGAGTCGAGGTCATTCACTGACCTGGGAGGTCACCCGTTGACCTGAAACCTAAAATTGCATACCTTTGGATTCCTCACATGACAAGCAACATGCTGGTTCTTACTAAGTTGCTCTATATGTTGCTTGGTTTGAACATTAACAGGGGGCTGTTTTAGGAGAAGGTGAGAAAAGCTCCCGTACGGCGAGGGTGAATACGATATTGTTAAGAGACCTACGATTTGTGAAACATCCAATAAATATTTCCAAAATTAAACCTCTGAAAGTCGTGGCTACGATAAGGTCAAGCCGCTCAGTCATGATCCCCCTCTATGTTGAAGGATGACTTCACTCCGCTCGGTAACCAAAACTCTTATCAAAGTGCTTATTTTTTTAAAGGATATAATTGCGTGATATATGTATTAAGACACTTATATTAGTATCCGATTGAAAAGTTTTCCAGTCTATGAATTTAAATGTTCGTCCAAGAAGGATGTAGCTTACACAAGATCCTCATACACACCTGATTCGTGTTTATTTTTGCACTTGTTAATGCGTTGATGGTGACATAAAAATGGTAATTGCTGATCATGGGAAATACGCATGGAAGGATAAAGTGAAGTTTACATTATCTGCAGTCTGCACTGAGGGCGGCTCCCTTCAAACTCAATCAGCTACTCACGCATGTGGATGTGCTATAATTTCCGCAGGCAAACGTTATAAAAGTCGCAATTAAGCTGAACAGTTACTGTCAAATGTTCCTCTTAGATCAGCGAGGTCCGTAGCAGAAGTCATACGGAAGTACGGAGGTCTCTACTCCCGGAGATCCCCGTTAGCGACCTGGCGACAGGTCCTGCGTTCGACAGCGATGACAAATTGATCGTTGTCAACTCAAACGGATACACGGGGCTCCGTAACATGATATCACTGCAAGTGACATCACAACATTTACCCAGATCGATGAATCGCCAGGATAAGCGCGCCACCGTCACTGTGGGTGGTCGGCGAACGGAGGTGATTTGCGGCGGTCAGCCGCCCACGTGCAGCCCGTGACGCGTGGGTGGGATGGGGATGTCCCCTCCGGCGACATGCTAAACAAGACGCGGTTAGAGATTGTCGGACGATATAGGATGTAAAAGTGAGAACAGAAGAACGTCTTTTGGTGTAGTTAGACGCTGGCTGAGACAAGTCGGTGATATCACGTGTTGGCTTCACGTCATGCTAGGTGCCTGGCGTCTGGTCTTTGATTCTTATGCTTCTTACTTCTTCTAAAGTTGATCCGTCCTTCGCCCGTAAGCCACAGCAAGTTCACTGAACGCTAACAGTGGTAACATATATATCTATGACAAACAGCCTCAGCAACTTAAAACCAAAAAAGCTATCGAAGTGAAACTTGTTGATATGCTCTCATATGGGTATTTTGCCCAAATTAAGAAATTTTGCTGAAATGTATTGAAATTAATGATTTGTGTAACGTCACTGCGCACTACGTAGTTTGGTATACAAATCGAAATATTTATAAATACTGTTAGAATCATGGATTTCATATCAAGAGAGTTAAAACAATATGAAAGATCTTTGCGAACATAACTTCAAGTTAAAAAATAAAGAAGTGTTCCTTATTTCCCAAACATGTATTGTATTGAACAAAAATATTCAACTTTAAATTTGCCCCATTTGAAAACGTTAAGTCTGCTATACACTTATCTTATTGAGAGCTTGCGACAACCACTTTTCGAATTTTAATATTGTTTATTTATCAAATTAGTTTGAAATAAAGCCATGATATGTCTGCCCGTACCCAATGGTGGATATAAGCCTAATTTAATGTTTCAGCATTTCCTTAGCATGGGCAACTGTTAAAGGGAGTATGTCTACTCACATCGTTCATGTGGAGTTGTTGACACTGGTCTATAGAGCAGACTTTCTTAATTTAGCCGCATGCTTCATTTCTCCAGATTCACTCTAGTTGCTGAGATACTGCGAATTCGCCAAGATCATGCTGGCAGCACAAAATACTCAATATTCGCCAGAGAGCTTTCGCTACTATAATCATTGCCTTCATATTACAACGCAAGCATATATTGTTAGCGCTGGCCAATGGAAAACAACTTATGCGTGCTGATAGCAGCTGCCGAACAGAGCCTCAATAACTATTTTACATTGCTCGTATGGGGTTGTTTATTGTATTTGGTGCGCGATTGTTGGTATCATCTTCGTTACTCTGTTTATAGTAGCGATCGTTTATTAGTTTTGAAACAAAACAAATGCCAAACAGAATCTAAGTAAAATTCAACTAAAGAGGCTCCAGACGTGAATTTTATAGTAACCAATGTTCAAACCAATAGCTTCTTACCGTAATAAAAATATATTTGAGATTCCAAAAGAGTAGGCACACTCCCTTTAAGCACAAGACTGAGCACTGAGCAGCCCTGACAGATGCTGCACTAGTCAGCTGAACTGAAGCAAACCAATGCATATGAGTCGAACGGAAGCGCAAACACGGAAAATTGAACAGAAACACATGCATTAACACCATCGTGCAAAATATCAACGGTAGTTGATGCCAGGTAGTACATCACATTGAGCAGTTAATGGATCAGAAATAATGGCCAAACATGCTAACTGACCAGGATAAACAACCGAAAGATAAAATGATAGTGGGGTTCATCAAAGCACGGTGCTGTACAATATTGCACATTTTTTCTTGTAGGATTAGGAATTAAGGATAATATACCTTTGCTTCACCAAAAAATCCAACACAACTATCAGTAACTACCGTTTTGAAAGGCAACCGGTACGTATTGACGTCATACGAGTGTTAAATTCCAAATTCTTCGACATCGCTGACGGATTCGAAAATGAAAGGTCAGATAAGAGCATGTTAAAAGAAGTTATTGTACTTTCCCGCATACCTTCGCATCGATATGTTCGTCATGTCATCATTAGTTTTGTAAATTCCTCGGCACTTGGTCAAAGCGATCTGGAAAACGACGTCGATATGTTTTTGATCGACCACTTGCAATTGGTACAGGATTAGCCAGCTGCATTTCTGTAAAACCAAGGCTATGTAAGAGGAATAATTCGCTGACACCTCCACGAAGTCAGGGGAGTACCCACCAATGACGTTGGTTGTTGGTATAACTATACAACACTGTAAAACACTGAGAATTAGCCGTTAAGAAGCGCCTTTAAGATATCGAGAGAAAAAAAAACATGTTCTCTCTTGTTTTCCTCTAATTTCACGAATATAAAAATGCAAATTTGTATGGACAATTCGAGCACTTTAAAGTGAATCTCATCAGATAATTAGTTTTCTGATGAGTTTCATCAACAAGATTATATTTCCTATAAGCAATGCCGAATCGTGACTACAATACGGAAACTTAATATGCACTTTAGCGCATCGAGGATATGACTGCTAGGGGATCTAGGGGGAAATCCAATCCGGTCATATCCAATTCAAAATACCTCATAGCCCTCCAAAATATGAAATTAAGCACACAGGTCTATCTATACGTTTTTTCTGTATATTTCATGACGCACTAGAAGTATAGTTTTTAATCTGAAGTTCTTTTATGTTATTTCTTTAAGTTAGCAGTGTCAGCACCAGCGAAACGATTGTTTTTAGCACCATAAGGATCAGTCACTGGTCATGGCCAGTCACATATGCGCCAATACAAGACAGCGAATCCCTGCGAGCGCATCCAAATTTGGTCAGCCCAAACAGCAATGAACACCAGAAATAAAATAATGCTACCTGAAATGTGACGTCCTTTCTCCTCATTATTAACATTAACATGAAAAGTGTATGCTCACAGGTCAGGTGCTGCACATATGATCCATTATAAATATCAATTACAAGAGTAATTGGTTGTCTTTCGCCAGTTGACATGACGTTTTCACTCTTGTAAAGCTAAACATGAATAATAAAAAAATCGACAAAGACAAAGTCGTGTGTCTGCTCAACGTCGCTAAGATGAAGTGCTACCTGCTTTTATTTCATCGAAGGTTTGACCTTAGTGTTTGTAAGCGTATATTGGAAGCGGAGGGAATTTTGATGTGTGTTTATCGTTCGCGAGCGCAAAGAGACAGAAATTCACATATACATTGACACGCTGTTTTCGAGAGATACAGTCAGTCACTGCACAACAAGTGTTTTAGTTAAAAAAGACCGAAGGTTGCGCCATCGACCCGGAATTTAACTGCAGGCTCTTCTGGGAATAGTGCGACGGAAGTTCCTGCACTTGAAAGTACATCGGGTTGGTTATCTGGGTCACTTATCGCAATGGCCAAGTGTTTTATCAGGTATAAAGTTATGTGACTACAACTATTAAGTGTTGCATGATGTTTAATAGACGCTTTTTATGCTAGCAAATGACCAGATCCATTTCACAGCATGTTTTTTACGCAATTTTTACTGAAAATTAACACAATTATTTGTTTGAAAAATTGCTCAGCTAGCTGGCGGCCAACATTTGGCCACGACTGTGGCTGGCTGCAGCTGTGGTGCTCCGGCTATGGAATAGATTGGCTGAGGAAAAGTACAGCCGTGTAGAACTCTATTCCCAAATCAGCCTAAAGGGGTCCTCTAAGACCGACAGAAGGTCCTCAGTCGGCCTGAAGGGTCCCTCAGAAGGCCTGAGACTTCCAAATGGGCCTGTTCGACGTTTTTGGCGACTATTTATAGGGTTTTTACCAAATAAGTGGTCTAAACTCTAAATCCGCGGAGATACCATTTTGCACCATTGTTTTGGAAAAGGCCCTTTGGTTGAGCGGACCCCTGGGTTTCTCCCCCCCCCCACCCCATCCGATAACACCATCCGCCACCATTGAAAAGTCCGTATGTGTATTTTCGTCATGTGATACCGTACGGTATCACGTGATACAGCTTTGAAAATCAGTTGTAGGTATGCACCTGGCTGCACTTTTGGTTTTGGTTTGATTTTCGAAAATGTTTGCATCGATTGGCACCACCAATAGCCACCCCGTGTAGAACTCTACTGGGGAACCCCGGGGGGCCCGGTCCTTTTTTGGTCGATAAGAGTCTTACAAATACTTAGGTCTTACAAATTTAAGTTTATATTAATGATAAATTTATAGATATTAAAGACATAACAAATATAAAAATACTAGAAATTTATGTTAAATTTATATTTCATACAAATTTTATGGGGACACATCAAATGATTGTCTCGAACTTCTGAAGTGGAGTGGCCAGCTACCCCTGCCAAACCCACTTGTATCCGCTGCGCCGCCCCTAGGGATTATTTCCGTCTATCGAGCAAGCACACTGGCACGCGATGATGGAAAGTAGAGAAGTTCCGAATAATTTAAAGGGACTGTTCCCACCTTTAAACATTGTATTGATTGAGATAGCATGTTGAGTGCTTTTTAAGTGAATATTAATGTAGTATAATAATTAAACAACCACCGAGGTCGAATAACAAATAAATTTGAGTTTGGCTTTACATCTGTAACATCCCCAGTCACCAGTGTATTTTAACGGTGATTCTGAGCCGACGATGTCGTCACTCTTTACTAGATGTTGATGATAGTCGACTTGTTTTACATTTGGCCATACATTAGCCATACATTTGACAGCGTGAAGTTTTTCTCGATTTCCCAAAATTCCTTGATATGACGTCATCAACCCAAATATAAAACTTTACTTTTAATTAAATTGAGCACTGTTTGTGAGAAACAAATGTCATATAATCGTGTTCTTCAGCATTTACTTCATAGTTAGCACCACAAGAGGCGTACATTTGATAACTTTTGGGAAGGTGGCAGTGTCCCCTTATAATGCTACCTCAAATCTAGAGAAATTTCGGCCGGTAAGGCTAAAGTTTATTCCGTGGAAACAAATCCACGGAATACATTTAGTGCTATGTAAACAGGCCTACTGATAGATCCTGTCAATCGGTACCATGAGTAAGAACAGTATGATAAGAAACTTTCCACTAATCGCATCAGACATCTTGTAAAACTCTGCACTCCCCCATTACCCTGGGTGTTGCTAATACGCGCACTGGAGAGGGGTATGCCACTAACACGCCCTGGAGGGGGGGGGGCACTTTAGTGCCCCTGAGATATCAGAACTTAAGAAAGCAAGAACGTTCAAACTTACAGGGTAGGTAGGGCTATGATGATCTACATTCTCTGGAATTTTGGTGACCTTAGATCAATATCTTAAAGGTCAAAGGAGGTCACGAAGGTCAAATCGGGCAAAATGTCACTATTTTTTAGATTTGACCTCTGTGACGTCACAGGTCAACATCAATGTGTCTAAAAGTTCCGTTTGTGGATGAACATTGACATAGGCTACCAAATGGCGTTTGAATCGTCCCGATCTTACTGTTTGTTCCGAAGATATCGCTTCGCCGACCTCGATTCTGGCCGCCATTTTTGAATTAAAATCCATATAACTCAAAAATTGACCGAGCGATTTAAATTTCTTATGTCAAACGATCCGCTATTGTGTTGCTGTAACTTTCACTTAAACGCTCCCTCCCTGAGCTGCTTCGTTTGTAAGATATTCATGAAAAACATATCGGGGGCACAAAAGTGCCACCCTCCAGTGCGCGTGTTAAGAAAGCGGCAATTAACATTGTAATGATATGAATAATAATCAATCTTTAACTAAATACATTAATACAAACCTCCAAAAAATGATTGATTAGACAATTATACCGCTTAAGAACTGAGCTAGATCCTGATAATTTTCACCGAGGGTCACATCAACCTTGGCTTTTCACCTGGCACGTCATTATTGATCAAACCAGAGATGGGGCTAAGAGCCACTAAGTCAGCTAACCGACAGTGCAGATAAAACACTCCGAGTCACATCGGGGTCGTGCCGTCAATATTGCCTGCTTCAGACTAGCACGGAAAGCAGGGGCATCCGGATCCAGCCCGTAATTGTTCAACAGCTCGACACCGCCTACCTCGTCTTCGTGGTCCTAGGTCCTAGGTTCCGGATTGGTTGGTTGGTAATAGAGGTTAAGCGCGCCTGGTGCTTGTGATGGTGTAAAGCTCACGCCGGCCCGGTGGCTGTCACAGAGGATGGCCTGACGGATGGCCGTGGTGATCAACCTGTACATACTGCGGCGCAGTACATGTCGGTACTGGCGACGCGCGGCTCGCTCCGCGCGAGCTGCCTCGATGAACGTCAAAATGTGGTCACTACGTCGTCTCCCACTGACCACACGAGCGCAAAAGTTCACAATCTGATGAATGCGATGCATCTGTGTTACCCCACACGAACCATACACACTCATGCAGTACCGCACCGCTGACAAAACAAGTGCTTCGATGATGATTTTCAATGTGTTCGAATGCAAAACGTGGCGTGCGTGGCTCAATGCGATGAGAATGTCTGTGCATTTCGCGGTAATGGCGTCAATATCCGTTTTCACGATGGCTTATTTTCCGCGAAATATTTTAAAACATCTTAAAATGTTTTAGTAGTAGCCGTCTTCACGATGGGCTAATTTGCGAGAAATGTTTTAACCCTCGCCCTATGGTCCCGTAGGACGAGTTTTAATTTGTTCGCAAACCAGTCTATCGTGAAAGCGGTTAATACTAAAATAATTTAAAACATTTTAAAATGTTTTAAAACATTTCGCACAAAAGAATCCATCGTGAAAACGGCTAATATGTGCTTGAAAGCTTTAGATGGAGATTAAGCTGCACTCCTAAAATATTAACGGAAATCGGATCGCCAACAACTGTCCCAACGAACTTTTGGGCCTGTTTACATCGCACTAAAAATGATCGTTTCTGCATATTTTTTTGTCTCCAGGAATTGAGACTTTTTAGCCTTTTCTACTGGAATTTCCCTAGTCTCAAATGAGTGGTTGATTCTGTTTCAAACCTGCTGTTAGTGCCCACAAAAATACAGAGCAACTCTTTAATATTCCTTTTTAATTATATGTTTACCTACTCGCAAGTTAAACAGCATGTGTTAAATGATATTCAATAACTTTTGGGAAAACTAGGTTCCTTGGATGTTCGGTGTTTAATCATTATATTTCTCTAAAATATGCCTAAATATCTCAGATTTGGTTGCAGCACAGCTTTTGAAAAGCTGTGCTGCAACCAAATCTTGGGAAGATCTGAACGATCTTTCAGGACGGCGGATGTCTGGCCCATTCTGATTGGTCGTCGTTTAAAGCTTGACCAATCAGCTGAAAGCTGCCCACAGCACACTGAGGGCGTCGAAGACAGAGATTGCGCACTTGTGTGCTGGCGCACTTTATTATATAAAAATGTGAATAACTGGTAGAAGAGTGTTGTCCGGACAAGCTTGATGTTCCGTTTTTCGAAGGCGCTGTGTTAGCTGCACTTTGCTTTGGTTTTAATATAATTTGAAGTCAGAATATATAAGTGGCATTGAACTTTGAAGTGGCGTGTAGACTGAAGTATGACTGTGTTGTGATCTGTACCACAGGGAGGCCTTTCTTAAAAATGTGTTAACATCTTGATAAGCCTTACACCAGCTGATAACATAAAAAGTAAGTATTCTGATGTGTCTGTGCCACTGAACTCTATAAAAAACTGTGCCAAGCAGCTATACGCCCTAACCCACAAAGACCGATGATATGTACCTACCTTGTGGACAGAACGAGCTATTCAATGTCCCAGGGTTGGGAAACGCCTACTCAAATCGAATTTATGCAAGCCATTGTTTTTTCTTAATTCAAGCAGGTTAAAACCAGATTAATTGAAAAACAGCTTAAATTCAGCATCAATTGTCTCTTCGTGTCTTCGTGTCTGCGTGTCTTCGTTCTTCGTTTCTACTGACCCTTGTCTGCCTTTTTGCAAAAAAAAAGATGCTATGGGCGCCACATAGCCAGTAGCTGCGGCGCCCCTAAACCCAAATCATCATCAGAAAAAGAAGATGCTCCGGAAATCGTCACCCCTGAGGATGTCTGTGCCCCTGAGTTCAGTGGCACAGACACATCAGAATACTTACTTTTTTATGCTCACATCAACAAAGCTGTTTTCCAGTTGTCGAAACAGAAACCAAACAGAACCAAACTATGGAAAAGTGCAGCGAAGCGCATACCTACAACTGATTTTAAAAGCTGTTTCACGGTATCACATGACGAAAATACACACGGATTATTCAGTGGCGACGGATGGGGTTGGGGGAGGGGAAGAAACGCAGGGGCCCCTTCGGCCAAAGGACCCCTTTCAAAAGAATGGCGCGAAATGGTAGGTATCTCCTCGGATTAAGGCCACTTTATTTTGCAGAGCCCTTTAAATAGTCGCAAAGAACGTCGAAATTCCCATTTTGATGCCTGGGGCCTCTGAGGGCCTTCTGTCTGTCTTAGAGGATCCCTTTAGACTGGCTGGGGGCACCGCGGGGCCATCGGTCTTTTTTTCGGTCAAAAATATAAAATAGAACCAACTTCTTGGAGTTGGACAAATTTATGGGAGGGGGCAAAATCATGGTTTCCCCCGAACTAATGGACTGTGGCCAGATGCCCCCTGACCCCCTCTATCCGTTGCACCGCCCCTAGCATTATTTCATCACATCGATGCAGCACACTGCACGCGTAAGGAAGTAGATCCGAATAAGTGGAACAACGCTATACCTCAAATCTAGGGAAATTACGGACGGGAAAGCTGAAAGATATTCCGTGGAAACAATGCCGCGGAATATATTTAGTGCGATGTAAACAGGACTATTGGTGAGCGAGAGGTTTCTGATTCCTAAGCATAACCGGGGTGCCGAGTACGAGCAACTGCGTCTTTATCATGTTTACCTTCATTCCGTTTTTGCAAAACCAACGATAGAAAATATCAAGCGTCGCTTCCATGAGTAAAATATGCTGGCAAGGTCATGTTTCTTGCCAGTGACTACAATCTGGGTGTTGTCTGCGAACTGTACGATAGTTACGCTGTCAGATGCGTACAGATTGAGGTCGTTAGCATAAAGCATAACAAGCACACAGCCGCCTGTGGTTAATTGAGCGGTAAAATTGCAATTTTAATACATTCATGCAGACAAGTATTGTACTCATAAGG
The DNA here is from genome assembly GCA_014673585.1 of Semibalanus balanoides. Taxonomy (NCBI): domain Eukaryota; kingdom Metazoa; phylum Arthropoda; class Thecostraca; order Balanomorpha; family Balanidae; genus Semibalanus; species Semibalanus balanoides. Next base: position 5,237 of record VOPJ01001956.1, on the reverse strand, counting down.
AACATAACTATTCACAATCAACCAGTTGTACGTTGTGAAATTGGAACGCAGTGTTTGTTTCCGTCAGAAAAACCTAGCTCAGGAAGGATGCGAACATCATTTCTTCGTGAAAACAGACCGTGTTTTACAAGTCCGGGGTCACATTCTTCACTCGCAGTCATTGTTAAGTGCGCCGCTACATGCAAGTTTGCCCTGTCGAATGAGATACATTTCCTATTCGCACTTCCTACCTGTTTATGCTATTCCTACATACCTACGATATGTTCCCAGCCCACTGGACGGTTGTGCTTGGCGTGTAATTTTGTATCGGTTATTCGTTCTGTCAGCTCACCGATGATGTTAAGCTGTACACATGCACTTGTGCTCATTTAGGGAGCCGCAAACGTCATTTTTGCCTATAACCTTCGATTACGCTGATAATCGTGGCGATCAAATCGTCACCGCGTTATCATTAACCGGTTTACAGGAACGATCAATATCGATCTTGGTGCATTTTTGGCTGAGGATGGCCTGACTACCGTTCTTTTGTATAGCGCGGGGAACTACTGGCGATACCTTGTCGCGGCTCTCGTTCACCCACTGCCCCCACTTTAATCCGCTGCAGTCATCACACGTCGCCATGCCCGCTGCACCACCTGGCATGTTCTTCCTGCGTCGATACGTGGCCGAACTATTGTTCCACGATGCTGTGCGTTGTCCGGCAGTGGCCAACGGTTTCTGTGTTACGTCATCAGTGACCGTGTGGTGAAGGTAAACGGACGACTGTGTGTGTGTGTGTGTGTTTTTGCGCGGTAGCACGGGCGCCGTGAATTCAGCGGGTCCAGCTAATGGTGTCGTCGGGTTATTACCATTTGATCTGGCCCGCCGTATGGAGCGACAGTAGAGGGTTTTCCAACGCGTCGAACGCAAAGTCCAACCGATGCGTGGCGATATTTTATGGAAGCTGCAGGGTCAGTTTCCTGCGGGTCAGGGACAGTTTGCGTGCGTTACGGCCTTTTTTGCGATTGTTGTATGTGATTCCGGTTGCATGCATTGTGCCATTTAACACAACGGGCAGTTGCGCCCAGCAACTAGCTCTATGGGTAGTCTGTACGTGTTAGAAGCTGACGCATTGTGCAATGTGCATGTTTAACAAGTACAAGTTGCTGAACTGCAGACCTGAACTTAACAAAAAAATCGTTGAGGAAAACACGCCAAATTTGTTGCGCTTCTAAAATTTGTGGTGCATTACTCAACAATCTCCCCGCCTGTGACACTGAATACATACGTTTAGGTGCCATGGGTAAACTGTGTAGGTGCCTGTTCTTATCATCATGCCAAAAGAAACCTTTTCACGAGGAAGTGTGGCACTCTACATGCACACTAAAATAAGGTATTAACGTGAGATATCAACTGCGACAGTTAAAAAATCCCCATAAAATGTTAGAAGCCGGTCAAGTTTGACGTGTCTGATCAGCGACTACTGAGCGGACGCTTGTTCGTATGCAAATGCTAGCGATTGCTTGAAGTCAAATTAGCTCGTAAGACGAATTGCATTTCAATAAAATCATTTATTCCCGAGATATGGGTTGTGACTTGTGAGCAAGCAAGTGCGCACGGGAATCGTGACTTGGACGCCGACAAGCAGGTATAGTTGTCATACACCAATAACACGCAAATTGTGAGCAAAATAACTATATTATTTTTGGAAATGTGAAATAGAGATCCACACGTACACACGTGCAGTAAGGCTGCCGTTATATCATATATCACATGAAATACTTGTTTAATACATTTAGTCCGAATGTTTTGTATGGATGGACTCCAAGGTCAGGACCCGCGTTAAGCAGAGCTTGTTGCGCTGGTCCTGACCCAACCACCCGATCGCGCAACTCCTGTTGACCGGGCAGAATTTAGAGGAGACTATGCATAACTCTAGAAGCAGTTATCAAATTTTACATTATAACCAGTGGTTCTGAGACACATTATATGGTGTAGTCTTGATCGTGTGTACAAACATCTTGATTTCTTGCACGTACGCACGTGCGCGCAGTTGAGTGTAAATAAAAACGATTGATTTGATAGATGATTGATTGATTTGATTGATTGATTGATTGATTGGTTGATTGATTGATTGATTGATTGATTAAAAGCATTTATTAAACATACGACAAACAACCACAAAACTGTGTCGGAGAACGGTGCACATAAGCATGAAGCTTAAATCTAGGCACCAATGTAATATGTGCTAAGAGTGGATTACGGCACAAAATGTATTTCTAAAGACGTTGAATATATGTGCCCTATCCGTTCACTGGACTTGGATGTCGAAACACATCACCAAATTGCGATTGACCGTTTCAAGAATCGCAACACCGTATTACCTACGAATTATTTCCTTGGATTTGGATATTATATGATAGCTACCTTTTTGTGCCTGCGCATATATAGATTTGATTCTGGATAGCACTTCGCAATCATCATTGTATACGCCGAACACGTCTTCTATAACCAGAGTTCAATAAGTATTCAGTGACAATTCAGCATCATTATTGACGTGCAATGCATACACTTTCGCTGTTGCCCGGAGTGGTATTGTATTATCAGCACCCGGCGGCATGCACTCAGCAGCGTTTTTGTCTGGTGTACTATCACTTTACTGAACGAAATATCCGCAACTGTTCACCGTTTTCATCCGTTCATGGTCAACTCTGGGTCGCGTGACAACTGTTTCATAGAAAAACGACACGTTTACGGGCAGCTAATTTGTTATCGGAAGTAAAGAACATTAGTGTGTTTTTTTGCGTTTGAAGAACAGGAACGGCGACTGGCTATCCCTGGTCTTTCCATTACTTTTTAATAATTCATAAACCTGTTTATAATTTGTAGAATGTTCAAAGTGAATACTGGTAAATATGTCTAGTATTGTTTACATGTGTAGCGTTTTGCCATCCAAATGATGTTTCTGACTTGTGATGGCTATTGCGGCTGAATTTAATTGTGTGTTGTTTATATTAAAGAATGTATAACTTCCATTTGTCTGGTGCATACTACATGGGTAGTAAAATGACTGAGCAAAAGTAATAATTTTATAAACGTAAAATTGTCTTGAGTCAGAATAGCACAGCTGTCGCCTGTCATCACATAAAATGAAATAAAATGAGACAGTAAGTTAGAGGAAATACAGTAAGTTAACAGAAAGTTAAAGTCCACCATAACATGGGGTTTTGAGCTGATATAGCAAAATTGCAGCTTAGATATATATATATATATATATATATATATATATATATATATATAAACCAAACAATCCACGGTTTGTATATACAAAAACTCTACCTCAACGGCCCTAGAGCAAATTTTCGAACGATTCGAATTTGTAGCCAATATTTGCTGCTGTATGTCAACCGATCTTGGCTTCATTTCAACAAAAATATAAAACATATTTTTACAAATGAAATAAATATTGCAATGCTTTTTATCACTCCAGTCTATATTTACTTCATCATAATGGCAAACATAACTATCTCATTATACCTATACAAACAATGCGCAACAACAAACACTGCGCAAAGCGTTTTCCACTCAATGTTTCCGTCGGGCCCCACCATTGCTATCTGGAAACTGTGACGTCACTTACCGTTGGCAATGCCTCTGCATTAATTTGCTTCCATCATGTATACAAGTTCCGAAAAATGTAACTGGTACCTATTTTGAAAGTGAGTTTGTTCTTCAGAGAACATTTGAGGAAAATAGCAGTTTTTTCATTCGTTGACGCATAAATAATATAGAACATGTGACGTCACGGATTAAAGTGCTACCAGATTGCGTACCTACTGTGTGTAATAGAACTGGCGCATATGAGTGCACTGTTTGTCTTATTCCATTCATCATAAACTATGGAGTTTTGACGCGTTTGTGACGTACATCCGAAAATGACGTCATGTTGTATATTATTTCATTTAATCAAAATTTCCACAGTTCCCGGGTTTTATGACAAACTAATAGCAGAATCATTATCTGCGTACTCTGTTTACGTTTAGTCATGTCATAGAATTCGATCAAATCTACTAAGGTGGACTATTCTCTTTAACGTCAATACAAATGCGTCTTGTGAATACTGTGTGAATATCTTTTGTGAATATCTTGTGAATATAAAATAATACAAATATAATTTGCTCGAAAATGAGCTTGTTTGATTCAATCAGCCTCCGATGCAGTGCTTTGTTAAAGGGAACTTCGACCAGCATTATAATATCATGCACAAACAAGTTTGAGTCGTGTCAATAATAATATATGATATCAATGTATAATGTGCTTCTTGCACTGTCATTTTCCGATGATGTTTACGTACACTACTTATGTAATGTTAGCTTTCACTCACCTACTGTCAGCGAAAGTGACAGTATGCTTGCGTGATATTCAAATACAGGATTTTCCCTGAAACAGCGACAACACCACCCAAAGCAGTGCAGGCAGTGATGGCTAAACTTGAGGTACAGATTTTTGAGTGTTCGTGGTGGAAACAGTAACGGTAACAACTCTTGATGAATTGATACAAATAAATATAGATTAGAACATTTATCAGTATTATACATTTATATATTTTTAATCTTGTCATCCAAAATACACCCTTTGACTCTCTTTTACTAAGATAATAATGTTGTTTTCAGCATAGAGATCATATATATAGAGAGAGGATTTTCGAAATCAAGTGCCTATGCTGAAGCACTTGATTTCGTGGCAATGGACTACACCTTTTTCGGACCAAATTAAAACAGTTGAAGACCAAATTTAAAACAACTGACGACCAAATTAAAACAACTGACGACCAATTTAAAACAATTGAAGACCAATTTCAAACAGATGAATCGCAAATTAATATAGTTGAAATGCAGTTTAAAACGGTCTAAGTTATACGGTGTTATACGCAGTGTTTCCTTTAAGTCAAGCATTTACATAGATTAAAATACATGTGGAAGTGCTTTGATTTCTGAAGTAATAATTTGCATGCATTGCAGAAACTAATGCCGTTAAAATGGGGATCTACAAAAGGCATGGCGCATGAAGAAGAAAAATGCACGCGAGTCAAATTTATTCTTGACTCCACATATTGATTCCGAAACAAAATAAGTGTCTGGAGTGCAGCTGCATATAAATTATATTGTATAAGTGATAGAAATAAATTATAAGATGTCATCAATATATTTATTTTGCAATGAGCAAGGTGACAACGCAGTCATGGAGGACAAAGAGGA